>CAUYQG010184229.1:0-16911 GCA_963574415.1 Tarsius wallacei
CCAGTGCAGATGAAGATGGAGAGGGCATGACCCCATGGTAGGCAGGGCCGGAGCTTTCACCCCTGAGGCAGAGGGAGACAGAGCTGATTCTAGAGAAAATAGCTAAGAGGCAGTTGGGCCACAAATCCTGTCTTGGAAGCAGGTATGTGCCACTTGTCCCTGACCTTGATGATTTCCTTGGGGACAGAGCGCTGAGTCCAAAGTTCCTGTGGGAAACACAACCTTCTATTGACTGGCCTCTGTCCCACAGCCTCCACCACCAAGACCTGTGTGTTTAGACAGCTGTGCTGCACTTTTAGAAAAATTTTTAACGTGTAGGCTGTACCTGCCGAACCAGAATGTCTGGCCAAAGTTGTTACCTAATATCCTTAGACCTCTTGGTCCAAGGGCAACCTCAGCTCTGGCCCAAGGCAGGCGGCTGGCCTCACTGGAGAGTAGAAGGGGAACAGAATGGGTCTCCTTTCTGCCCGAAGGCCCGAGTCCCCACTTCTGGTGAGAGAAAGCTAAGTAAGACGGATCCAGTCTGACTGCTCCATGCAGAAGTCCTTGGACTGCATCTTTGTTTTGTTTTAAGGTTTCCTGAAGAATTTAGGTTAGATCTAAGAAGGAGCCTTCCCATGGAAGATCTGCAAAATAGTACATGTTACACGGAAGATGTGAAGTTTTGCTCTGCACCCAATGAAAGATGCTTTCTGAGGAATAGCAGTAGTTCTGTCTGGGGGCAGCCAGATGGACTAGTGGCTTCTGGCGTGCTGGGCACATCCCAGGCCTGGACACCCCAGCCCTCGTACCTGAGGGCTCAGCTGGGAACAAGACCAAACCTCAAAATAGTTTTGCGGAATTAAGATGAGAAGCTGAGCTCATGGCCGCCTCCATGACTCCCCAGGGCAGGCCTGAGCGGATGGCCGTCAGGAGGGCCGGAAGGCATGTTGGATTGCATTAGATGCACCACATTCCATGCTATGATGACAGCCTGGAGCCCACAGAGCCCACAGAGTGGGTGGGAGGTGGAGACCCAGCAAGCCAGTGCTGGCAGGCGCCATAGGGAGCAGCTAGTCCAACCCTCTCTTTTAAAGGATAGAAGACAAACGTGGAACCAACCATGCAGCCCATCGAAGCTGAACTGGATTTAAAAAATGTAGTACATATACACAATAGAATATTATGCAGCCATAAAGAAGGACAAACATATGGACTTTGCAGCAGCTTGGATGGATTTAGAGTCGATCATACTCAGTGATCTATCACAGAGACAAAGAACAGAGTACCATGTGTTCTCACTCATAAGTGGACCTTGAACAATTATCATAATACTAAAGAAAGGGATTGGCAGTAGTGGGAAACTGCCAGGGGAGGGGGGATGGGATTGGCAGTTGAGGGAAACTGCCAGGGGAGGGAGGAGCACACCTCATCAACAAGGGTACCTGCATAATGAACATATACCTAACCCTGAATTGTACCCTATATCTTTATAATAAAAAAAAGAAAAAAGAAAGAAATAAAAAATAAAGCCTGGAAGACTGAGAAGTGACCCCTTGCCCACAGTCACATAGAGAAGGAGAAGTCAGTGAGGCTGGCAGGTTAGCGACAAGGAATTAGTTCAAGGCCTTAAGGTCTCCCATGAGCTTCAAAGGGTGAGAATGGGCTGAGCTCTGGAGGTTGCCAGAGGGAGGCGGAGGGGCTTGAGGGGAGTGTTCAAAAAGCCCTTGCAGAGTTCTAAAACCGGGTCTGGAGCTGGGCCATGGCTGTAAGCCACAGATAGGAAGATAATCAGGCATTGAGATGGACCTTCAAACTAAGGACCCAAAATGGCAGCTGACATCTCCACCTCAGACCTTTCTTCCCAGGCGCCCACAGTTACCTCCGACTTTGCCAACTTTCCCACAATGCAAGGAGCAAGACCTTGCCTGCTCACCATCTGTCTATGCAGTCAACAGATGTCCACTGAGCTGTCCTGGGCTGTATGGCACCCCCCCCACACTCACGCTAGCGTTGACCCTACCTCTTTCCTCCCTTTCGCCTGTCTCCCGGATAGCCTAATCCCGTTTCACTGGCAATGTAGAAGCCCCATTGGTCTGGTTTGCTTCCCAGTTATCTCCTCTTTCCCCTTCCCTCACCTCCCAACTGCTCCTCCTCCAGACCAGCCCCCCAACATTCACCTGGACACCTGCCACAGCCTCCTCCCTGGTCCCCACGCCTGCCCCCACCCGGCCTCCAGCCCCCTCCCCTCAGTCAGCAACCAGAGAGTACTCAAACACAGGCCTGGCATCTCACTCCCTTAACGCTGGCTGTGGCTTCCCGGTGCCTCCAAGATGAAGCCCCAACTCCTGAGGAGAGCAGCAAGTCCTTCGGGAGCTGGCCTTGTCCCCAGTCCTCCACCCCACCCCTCAGCCCCACACTCTGCCCATGCTGCTCCCAGAACCTCCCCAGCTTCTCCACACCTCTGCCTCTTGCCCTGCCTTTCCTTTGTCTGGGGTGCTCTTATACCCTCTGGTCCACTGGGATATCTTCTACACATCTTTCAAGGCTCAATTCAAAGCCTCTTCCTCTGGGAAGCCCTCTTGCCCTGGTCTCTTCAGGCTGAGGCCAGCGTCTCTTCTCTGTACACCTGCTACAGACTGTGCTTGCCTCTCTCGGAATTTATTACCATAAGATGCTCTAATAATCCATTTGCCGGTTGGGGGAGGTGGCTCTCGAGGCTCTCTGCCTTAGTACTTCTTGTGGAACGCCCTTCCCTAGAATGTGGACTGGGCTAATGGACTCATTTCTAATGAAAGAATATGGCTAAGCACCATGTTGGTGTATCCTATGGAAAGTCCCGCGAGGCAAGGATGTCGCTAACCTCATAGCTGGTGAGGACTTGTGGCCGGTCAACTGCCACACGAGTGACTGACCGTGGAAGCAGACCCTCTCCTAGTCAAGTCTCTGAGACAACTGTAGCCTCAGGGATCGCTTGATCAGTCTTGTGAAAGGCTCCACGCCAGAGGCACCCTGCTGAGTCATGCCCAAATTCCAGTTTCACGGAAACCGTGAGATAACAAATGTTCGTTGTTTTAAGCCTCTAATTTTGGGAGTAATTTATTACACAGCAACAGATAGCCAACACACATGGGTTCCTCATTGGCCTTGGAGCTCTGCTGGGGCCTCTAGATCTGCTGGGGCAGTCCCTTGGAACAAGAAGATCCCGTGAATTTTGAGAAGGCAAAACAAACAAAACCAAAACACAGAAAGGATCTTTCTTTCTTCCTTCCTTCCTTTCTTTCTTTTCTTTTCCTTTCTTTTCTTTTTGAGTTAGAGTCTCACTCTGTCGCCCAGGCTGGAGTGCAGTGGCATGCTCACGGCCAACCAAGCGTCGACCTACTGGGCTCAGGTGATCCTTCCACCTCAGCCTTCCAAGTAGCTGGAACTACAGGTGCACTCTACTACACCCAGATAACTTTTTGATTTATTGTGGAGATGAGGTCTCACCAAGTTGCCTAGGCTGGTCTTGAACCTCTGGACTTAGGCAATCCTCTTGCCTTCGCCTCCCAAAGTGCTCGGATTACAGTTTTCATCCACCACACCTGGCTTTTTTTTTTTTGGACAGAGTCTCATTCCGTCACCCAGGTTGGAGTGCAGTGGCATGATCATGGCTCACTGTGGCTTCAGCCTTCTGAACTCTAGCGATCCTTCCGCCTCAACCTCTGGGGTAGCTAGGACAACAGGCATGTGCCACTGCCCTCAGCTATGCATTCAGATCTTCAACAGGCCCCTAAGGCGAGTTGCCTAACACCAGTGAATCTCATCAATTTCATATCTGTAAAATTAGAAAGCAAACTCTCAGTGTGTGTGAGCCCTCAGCCCACCTCAGCTCTGTGTGTGAGCACAGAGCCCAGGGCTCAGTACACCTGTTATAAATGTTTGTTTCTTCCCCTTTCCTTCCCCTGCGACTAAGGAAGGGGTTGTCTTTCTGATATGGCTAAGTCAGGAAACTCAAGGTGGCTCCTTGGTAATCCTCTCTTTTCTATGTCCTTGGGGAGAGACCTTGAATTTTATTTGAAGCCTATCTTTATAGAGATTCTAAATTGCTTTTTAAAACAAAATTCTAATTATACCTACCATATGTATGAAGGGGGACCCAAAAAACCTGGAATTTATTTATAAAAATTGTATATTTACTCTTATATGTTTAAACTTCAGCCACCTTCAAAGTACTCACCTATCAAGATGCTTTTTCTACTGCTCAGAATAGTTTTTGAACTCGTCAATATTGATGCCTTTTAGTGCTTCTGCCGGTTTTTGTTTCACCTCTTCCACAGCGGCAAAACGTTTCCCTTTGAGGACTTTTTCCACTGTGGAAACAAAAAAAGTCGCTCGGGGTCAGACTGGGTGAATAGGAAGGGTGGGGCATGGGGAACATGCTGTTTTTGGTCAAAACTTCTGAATACTCAGTGCAGTTTGGGCAGATGCACTTGTAAATCACTTATCATGAAATGGGCAAACATGGAGGCTTGCCCTCCAAAAGATAATTCTGGGATTTTTTGGGTCCTGTGTGTGTGTGTGAATTAGCTGGGCATGGTTGCGTGTGCCTGTGGTTCCATCCACTTAGAAGCCTGAGGCGAAAGGATTGCAAAAGGATCGCCTGAGCCCAGCAGATTGAGACTGCGATGGCTGTGAGCTTGCCACTGCACTCCTGCCTGGGTGACAAAATGAGAGTCCAACTCAAAAAAAGAAAGAAAAGAAAAGAAAAATCAGAGTCATAAGAAGGAAAAGTTTTCTTTGTCCATTCCTTCCGGTCTGTGTCTACGGTTCTGCCTCCCCAGAGATAACTGCTGTTTATGGGTTTGATGCACATGTTCCAGAACTTGGGAAACTATGGACATGTCAATTTATTTCTTCCTATATAAAGCTATACCATCATTATTGTACTGTTTTTACATGAGTGCTTTCACATGTTTGGTGTCATGTACCACGCACAGTTTGGCAACTTTCATTTTTGACTCCACAGCTCGCTTTGAGTGTTCTCCCTATGGGAACACACATATCTGGCTTGTCCTCGAGCTCACCGTATTCCACCACTGAACTGCTGTGTTTGATTTATCCTTCCTCTGATGATAACCCCATGCTGTTGCCCCTTTCATACTGCCTCAGAGCTGCAGGCTTTGCTGAGGAGTCCCCAGGCAGATGCAGGAAGTTCTTAGGCTCATGGACTTCCCCAGGCTGGAGAAGCCCCCAATTAGGGGGCGTTCTCACTTTGAAGGTGGGGCCACCCGCAGACCCTAACTGTCTGGGTTCAAGATCAAGGGCCTCCCTAGGCCACCTGCTCAGAGGCAGGAAAGGCCCAGTTGAGCCCAGGAGTTGGCTGTGGCCCACAGTTCCTCCCTGCTGGGCAGGCTCTCCTGGATTCTGCTTGCCAGCAGGGCCTAGTAACGGTGAAAGATAAAAAGAGAAGTAAAATAAATACAGTAAATAGGCAAAAGTTTACTGGATAAAACTGCAGCAGTAAAACTAAACACACTGACTACAGTGCAAATACAAAAACACAGAGATAAAACCCCTTTTTGATTAGGCCTTGATCTAAAATAGGACTCCCCAAGAACAAAGTCTGAGGCTGGAGGCGGGGAGCACTTCCCCAAGATAGCACTCCCTCTTTCCTGCAGGGATTCTTCCTTCCTGGTGGAATTGAGTCTGGTTCCTCTCAAGCCATATTCTCTGTTAGGGCCTTTTGAAGTAGACTCAAGATCCTGAACTTCTTCCAGATCAGTAACTGCCCATTTTACAAAATTTTTTTAATAAAAATGGGGTCTTGCTGTGTTGCCCAGGCTGGTTTCAAACTCCTGGACTCCTCCTGCCTTGGCCACCCAAAGTGCTGGGATTACAGGCGTGAGCCACTGCACCTGGCCCTAGTGAGTATACATTTGAATCATCTGGGAATTGAAAAGAAAACAACCAAATAATTTCCCAGTGGTTAGGGGTAAATCTATTGGAGGGGTGATCGGAACTATGAATTAGCACTATGCTGATTTCCAGGGTGCATAGTGGATTTTTTTTCTTTTCTTTTCCTTTTTTTTTTTTTGATCAGCATCTCACTCTCACCCAAGCTGGAGTGCAGTGGCAGAATCACTCTCACCATAGCCTCAACCTTTCGAGCTCACGTGAGCCTTCTATCTCAACCTCGCAAGTAGCTGAGACTGCAGGCGTTTGCTGCCACATTCAGTTATGTTTTGGTTTTTTTTAGAGACAAGGTCTCACTGTGTTCTCCAGGTTGGTCTTGAACTCCTGGGCTCAAGTGATTCTCCCTCCTCAGGCTCCCAAAATGTTGGGATTACAGGCGTCAATTACTGCGCCCACTATTCCCCTTTCTTGACCCTTTGCAGACCACAGGGGGATATCCCCCAAACCATGAGTGTCCCAGATAGGGACCTGTCATCTAGCAGTTCCCTGACACACAAGAGAAAGTTTTAATTCCCTGCCATGCCTGGGCCAGGAGGAGGGAAACCAGGCAACCTTTCAAACCTGCTAAGGGCCAGGAGGCACGGGGAGCCATCTGGGGTGGGTTTAGGTGCCAGAGCTGCTGATTCCCCAAGCAGGCCCACAGGCAGGGCAGCCTTGGGGATGGCCCTGGGTTACATAACCCCATGAGATCAGCCAGGCATGTGGCAGTTCCTGTGCAGAAAGCCTTCTCACAAGGGTAAGGGCCATTCCCCACCTCCCACAGTGACCCACACTCCCAGGGCTCTCCTGACAACTCACCCCTTTCAGTGGCAAAGCTACAGGCCCCCTAAACTGGAGAAAGGTTGAGCCCTGCTCTTTCCTGTACCGGGCAAGGGTTGGGGACTTTCTCCATGGGTCAAGGCCTCCAGTGTTGTCTCAGGAGTGAGCCCGGGGAGCATGGGCTGTTGGTTCCCTCTGGTATCAGCTCCTGTGGCCTGCCCTGGGCCTGCTAGGTGGAGGTGGGGCCTGAGAGGCATCCCAAAATAGCCCTCAGGGTGGCCTGGCAGCCCTGGTTGCATGGTCAGACACCAGCACTGAGGATCCTGGACAAGCTCTGTCCTCAGACGCTGGTCGGCAGGCTGGCTGGGCGGAGCAGGGGAGGAGGGAAGGGCAGGCTCCCCCTGGGCGCTGGCACGGGTGTGCGGTCCCTGCGGCTATCTCCTCTGTCTCTAAAATTGGATGTGGATTAAGAACACTCCATCTGGCAAGCGCAGATGGAGTTGGGCAGAAGCATAGCTAGGACATGGGGTTTTGGATTTGTGACTGTCCATGCATAAAGATGACAAAATAAAAGATAAAGGGGTCAAGAGAGGGGTGTATGGTGGGGGGGTGTATGCATGTGTGTGATGTCGGGGGCTGTGAGTGTGTGTGGTGTGGTATGTGTGTGTGTTATGGCATGTGTTGTGGGCTGTGTGTGGCATATGTGTGTGTTGTGTTGTGTGTGGTATGCATGTATTGTGGTATGTGTGCTGTGGTGTGCGTGCTGTTTACATGTTGTGTTGTGTGGGGGTTGTACATGTTGTGGTATGTGTGTTGCATGTGGTCTGTGCTGTGTTGTGTGTCTTGTATTGTGTGTGTTGTGGTGTGTTGTGTATGGGTGGTGTTGTGTGTGGTATGTAGGCGTTGTGGTATGTATGTGTTGTGTGATGTGTGTGGTGTGTGTGTTATGATATGCGTGCATGTGTCTGGGACATCTATGTCTATCTGATGTGGGAAACAGACACTGACTCAGTTTGTAAAGGTGTTAAGAATTTGGCAATGGGTGCAGTGGTTCATGCCTGTAATCTTAGCACTTTGGGAGGCCGAGGAGAAAGAATTGCTTAGGGCCAGGAGTTCAAGACCAGCCTGGCCACATTGAGACCCAATCTCTATTAAAAAATTAAAAAATCAGCTGGGAGTGGTGGCATTACCTGCAGTCCTAGCTATTTGGGAGGCTGAGGCCAGAGGATTGCTTGAGCCCAGGAGTTCGAGGCTGAATTGAACTGTGATCACACCACTGTACTCCAGCTTGGGCAGTAGAGCAAGACCTTGTCTCTAAAAAAATAATTATTATTATTTCGGTGACAGTAGAGCACTAAACCAAGCGTGAGGCCCTCTGAACCTGGTGCCCATGCAGCGGCCTCCAGTACTGCCATTCCATACACCCCCTGCATATGCCATTCCACATGCCCCAGGTTCTCCAGAGAAGGCAGGTGATGCTCCAGGGAGATGCTGCCACAGAGCAGATACTGTGAGAGACAGGCCTGCAGACCCCCTCCGAGCTGCTGACCGTGCGTCACGGCTCCCACTTCTGCTTGAGGAGACTCATTCTTGTCTGGTGAGGGTCACCAGGAGGGTGACTGTGGGTTTCCATCAGCTGAGATGGACAGCAATTTCCCCAGCGTGTGAAAGAGTCACCCATGATCATCCTGGGGCTGTTGACAATGGCCTGCCCCTTGCTATGTCATCTGCCTTGCCACAAACCACCCACAGAAAGGTCAGCGGCCAGGACAACGAATGGGGGAGCCACTGTTTGCCCACAATCCCAAATACAGGAAGTCCTGGGGACTCTCTGGTCTCAGAGAGAGGTGCCATGGGCAGGGACCAAAAGAGGACAAATAATAAACCCTACTGTACATGAAAGTGAGACATGGAGGGACATCCTTGGGCGGGATGGGTCCTCCTCTGCCCCTAGCTATTTCAAGGCAAACGCGGAATGTTCTATGTGTGGTGCATCAAGAGGCATCAACAGTTTGGGAGGCCTTCTCGGAGGTCTGTCTGGAGATGCATACGAATACAACTGAAGTTGCTGCTTCCCCCCTACTGCTTTGCTGCCACTTGTAACTTATTTTTACCCTCCTAGAGCCCAAGGGCAGACCCCCAACCATGCTGCAGTTTGGTCAAGGACCCCCATTTCTTTGAATCGCCTTGGGGGGAAGCTTTCGCTAGGGGCAACCTGGCCTCCTGTCTCCTGCTTCAGCCCAGGGGGGCCAGAAGGAGTATGGCGAAGGGGGTGATTCTCCTGGCAGTGATGCCAGAATCAAGGGAGCCACACGTGTGCCACAACAGACTGCTGCACTCCCAGGCCAGGCCTGAATGCGTCCCTCTATGACCCATGGTTCCAGGGCGGGTTACAAGCCCCCTCCTCAGCTCAGGCTCAGACTCAAGGCCTCCCTGACTGCTCATCCTGTGAAATGAGCAAGGCCTGTGGCCAGATCCCTCCAGTGGGGTCCTGAGTGTTGGGTCACAGCCAGGGTGTGTCCTCTGGCTGGGAAGGCTGGGACTTGGTAATGAGCCTCTATGCACCCTCTTTGCACTGAGCCCAGGAATCAGTGTGTGGCACTCAGAGCAGAATGTTAGAGTGGCCTGCTGTTTAAAAATTTTTTTTTTTAAGCCAGGTGCAGTGGCTCACACCTGGGCAGCATGGTGAGACCTCATGTCTACAATAAAATCAAAAAATTTTCTGGGCGTGGTAGCACATGCCTGTAAATTCTTGGAAGGTTGAGGCAGAAGGATCACCTGAGCCCAGCAGGTGAAGGCTGTGGTGGCCATGAGTGTGCCACTGTACTCCAGCTGGGCAGCAGAGTGAGACTCTGACTCAGAAAAAAAGAAAAAATACAATAAAAATAAATTAAAAACTTTTGTTTTGAGTCAGTGTCTCACTCTGTTGCCCAGGCTGGAGTGCAGTGGCACAATGATGGTTCACCAAAGCCTCTGAGGCTCAAGCGATCCTTTGGTCTCAGTCTCCCAAGTAACTGGGCTACAAGCGCATGCCATCACGCTCAGCTAAGTTTTTTGTATTTTTTGCTTTGTTGCCCAGGTTGGTCTTGAACTCCTGACCTCAAGCAATTCTCCTTTCTTGGTCTCCCAAAGTGCTGGGATTATAGGCATGAGCCACCATGCCCAGCTTGCCCTGTTTTAAAGATGACATACTACGAAAAAAACAGAAAGTAGGTATTGGTGAGGAGACAGAGAAATTGGAACCCGTGTGCATTGTTGGTGGGAGTATAAAACGGTGCAGCTACTGTGTAAAATAGTATGAAGGTTTCTCAACCCCACTTCTGGTATACACACAAAAGAACTGAAGGCAGGGACTCTGAGAGGTATTTGTACACCTGTGTTCACAACAGCATTAGTCACAATAGCAACTCAAACATCCATGGATGAATAAATGGATAAACAAAATGTGGGATACACACACCATGAAACATTATTCAGCCCTTAGGAGGAAGGAAATTCTGACTTATGCTACAACATAGATGAACCTTGAGAACCCTATGCTAAGTGAAATAAGCCAGACACAAAAAGACAAATATCGTATGATTCTACTTCTGTGAGGTTCCTGGAGTAGTGAAATTCCTAGAGACAGAAGAAAAAAAGGTGAATGCCAGGGGCTGGGAGGTGGGGGGAATGGGGAGTTCTTGTTTAATGGGCATAACGTTGTAAGTTTTGCAAGATGAAAAGAGTTCTGGTAATAGATGAGGTGATGGTTGCGGGATAATGTGAATGGACTTAACACTAGGTATCTGCACACCTAAAAGTGGCTGAGATGGTACTTTTTTTTTTTTTTAATCAGAGTCTCCCTCCATCTCCCAGACTGGAGTACAGTGGCATGCACATGGCATCTATCCCAGTGTAAACCTGCTGGTCTCTGGCGATCCTTCCGCCTCAGCCTTCCAAGTAGCCAGAACCATAGGCGCGCGCTACCGTGCCCAGCTAATTTTTGATTTATTGTAGAGATGAGGTCTCACCAAGTTGCCTGGGCTGGTCTCGAACCCGCAGGCTCAGGCAATCTACTCGCCTCTGCCTCCCAAAGTGCTGGGATTACAGGTTGGGTCACAGAGCCTGGCCGAGATGGTACATTTTATGGTATGGTTATTTTACCACAATTGAAAATTTAAAAAATTGTAATGATGCTTGTTTTCTGCATATAAGAGAAATATTTGTTAAAAATTTTTAACATATAGAAAAATCCAAAGAGGCAGAGATAGAATATATCTCATATATTACACATAAAAAATCATAAAGAAATAAAAAGTACCCAGAGAAGACTGCTACTAACAACATGATGTTTCCTTCTGTACTCAGAACATACACACGTGTGTACCCCTATCTATCCAGCTATGATTTACATAAATTCAATAGACATAATTATACATATTACTTTTTCACTTAAAGTATTTTCAGTATCTTCTATAATATGATATTTAATGATTTCCTGATATTTAATCATATGGGCATAATATTTAACTACTGTACTCCTCCATTTCTAAATAATTAGGTTTTTTTAAACAGTTTTCAATATTTTAAACAATACTGTGATACACATTCATTTTAAAAAATTTAATCTTCACTCACTCAGAAAGACATCCTTATGTAACTACTGTTATCCCTACTTCTGATCATTTCCTCAGTATGATTTCCTAGAAGTGTAGTCTCGGTCAATGGCAGTATCTTGCGGCCAGAGGCAGATACTGACTGGGCCCTTCCGTCACGACCCTGTATTTGTTCACAGGCCACATCTCACCTGGGACTCTGTGCTCTGCCCCTTCCAGGGCCCATAAGGCCCCAGACTCTCTTCTTTGACTCCTGCTAGATTTGACTCCCACAAGGGCTGGCAAACTAAAAGCTCTGGAACGTAAGCAAAGTGCATGTGTCTATAATGAGCTCACTTTGTAGGCTTGGGTGAAACCTTACACAACATCCAGAATCTCTGTTGCTGGACGAGACTTTGAGATTGCCTCATCCAACCCTTTTATTTCATGGAGCAGGGAAATGAGGGACACGATGGGATACGGATATTCCCCTTTCTTGATGGACCATGGACCTGAAATTGAGCTTGGTCCATCACCTCAGGGAGAGAAGTGGCTGGGATCACAACCCAGAGCCAATTCCCTAGACCAAGCGACAGTTTCCAGAACAGCTACGGAGTCAGTTCAGGCGATCTTTGGACTCAGCCTGAGTGACAGCTGCCTCATGCCCACATCCTGCCACTCAGGAGGGGCCAGTAAAACTCTCCAGGGCAGTGCCTCAAACCCCTCCCATCTAGTAAACTCAGAAAGCCAGGCCTTAGATTCCTCAACTGGCAAGGCCGGTGTGTGGGTAGGTGGTCTGCACTTGGCCCGAGAGAGAGGCCAGGGAGACTCAGACTTGCCTGTGAAAGAAATGCAGTGGGGGAAGGCGCCAGGGAGGCCACCCTGCCTTCACTGAGCACCTGCTGTGTGCCTGGCACCCCACTACACAGTATTTGTTCTTTCAGTCCTCAGTACCACCCTGGGAGGCAAGCATTAGCCCCTTTTCGCAGACAAGCGTCAGAAAAGGTAAAGAACTTGACCAGAGGCCAGACTGGCCATCAGGATGCTTGCCCCAGCTGGCCACCCAAAGGCTGCAGCGTTCTTGTTTACACCCACGATAACTCTGCAACACACCTCGGCATACATTGAATGAGAGGTGCAGTCACATGCGCGTCTGGAAACAGATGTCATATCACAATACGACAGCAAATGAGAGGGATGTTCTGTCCAACATGTGGAGAGGTAGCAAGGTGGTCCCGTCTCACTTTGTGACTCCCGGAGCTCAGGCAGGAGCAGGGGAGACCAACCTGGGGACTAGCGCCCAAGGACACTGATAATGACCTTGAGAGAGGCAGCGGCTGGGTGAAAAAAGAGCAGTGCTGGGGGTTGGGGACTCAGGGGCTGCTCCAGGCCGAGCCAGGCTAGGTGTGGGAGCCTGGGTGAGTCCCTTAACCTCTCTGAACTTAGTTAGCATTTCCCGTACAAAAGGGGGGAGCTTCCCCCCTTCTTCCAGCCATCACCCCATCTCCCTTCCTCCCTCTGCAGCAAAACCCCTCCAAAGTGTTGTCTGCACTGGCCTCCCGTTTCTCTTCTCTGACTCTTGCTTTAAATCTGCACTTATTATAAATAGTTTCTTAAATAAAAATAACCAATAATATATGTTCTAAAGAATATTAAAGCAAACCCATGCACCTGCAAGTCAACTCAAGAAACAGACAAATACCGAGGCATCTGAAGTCCCCCATCACACTCCCCGCCCCTCGACCCAAGAGGAACCACTCTTTCAAGTTTAGTCTTTCTCATTCCCGTTTTGGAATCAAACTTTTAAATATGTATCCCTACGTTTTACATTCATGGTATCACATTAATATATTCTGCCATGTTAAAAAAAGTTGTTATGGGGCTGGGCTCAGTGGCCCATGCCTGTAATCCCAGTACTTTGAGAGGCCAAGGAGAGAGGATTGCTTGGGCCAAGGAGTTTGAGACCAGCCTAGTAAACATAGCGAGACCTCATCTCTAGAAAAAAAGAAAAAATTAGCCAGGCAGAGTAGTACACGTATGTAGTCCCAGATCTTTGGGAGGCTGAGGCAGAAGGGAGGTCGAGGCTGCAGTGAACCATGATCATGCCACTGCACTACAGCCTGGGCAACAGAGACTCCTACTCAGAAAAAAATATGTTGTTATGGATTTTGTGTTTCTCCAAAAAAAAGATGTGTAGGAGTCTTAATCCTTAAAATTTCAAAATGTGACTTTCTTTGGCAATAGGTTTTTTTGTTTTGTTTTTCTCATTGAGCAGTTTACTTCTTCTTTCCGCCCCCCTGCCAGCCCCAAGCAATTTATTTCAGTCTTTAGTTGACTTTTTCATATTCACCTCTCACTGCCAATAAGGCTCCTTGAGAGCAGTGCCCATATATTAGCACCCAGTATACAATAGATGCCCATCAAATATTTCACAGCCTTTACCCTAAGTTTCCCACTGGCCAATGTTTCCCCAAATATGAGATGTCTGCAGTTCAAGGGTTACAGGGAAACAGACACAGCAGGATTTCCAAAGGGAGAGACCTTCCAATTCTTCAAGTGTTGTGTGCTACCCTTTAATACATGCTAGCCTCCTGTTCTCTCAGATGCAAAACTTCCAAGGAGTAGTACTTATCTAAGGGAAACATGTTTATTTCCTTGTATTAATTTTGTGCAGATAGCTCCTATCTATGGCAATTTATATTGGTTTTCTATCTATGGAGGTGACACCAAGTTTTCTTTTTAGATACATTTCAATGGGAGTAACTTGATTTAAAGGGAAAAAACCTGAAGTAATCTAGAGGCGAAACACAAATTAGGTAAAATATTCTCAAAGTGATTCATCAAGGACTGGAGATTGAGAAATCATGCCCTACGTAGTTTCCTCATTTATGAGGGTCAAGTAGGTGTGCTTCCCGTGGGGAGGTCTGTCAGCCTCTGTAGATCTTTGACAGAGTTACATGGTAACGAGCTGCTGCCACGTCTTGTGAGGGAAACACACCAGAGTGTGCTACAAAAGCAGAGGTCAAAAACTCAAGCCAAAACAATGCTAAAACAAAAACAACACCCTTTATGAAACAAGACACATTCTTAGTGTTGAGCTGTTCCCAACAACAACAACAATTCAAAGGAGGCACTCACCCAGTGGCTGTATTTACCAAGTATCATCAAGATCTAATCACCCAACTTTTTGTTATTCCAACTGCAGTGTAGAGACATGTCATAGCCACTTGGAGGAATGTATGACTTCTGCCTTCAGACCCAGGCGAGAAGCCCCGCGACTGTCCAAGACAAGCCCACGCTGTTCAGAGGGAAATGGCTGGGTCTCTTCACCAAAATTAGTTTAAAGCATATTCCAGAAACAACACCCTAGTACTGTCTACAAACCAAAGAAGAAGGAGCAACGTGATGCAGCCCATCCCTTGAAACAGGGAGAGGAGGCTCCTTCTGTGGGAATACCATCTTTGAACTCTGCGTCAGTTTGTTCCACAAGTGCTTCAGTGGCATCTGGGGCAGGAGCAATGACTGTTCGGGTGCTTTCTGCCTCTGCTGCCCGTGTCTCCACCTCACTTCCAGCCTTGGCGGTCCCCATCTCAGACGCTGTTCCACAGAGTGTCTTGTCTTCCAGCGGCTGTTCAGCCTGGTGGTCACTGCTGGCCTCTGCCGTGTCCACGGGGCTGTCCTCTCCAGCGGGCGCCTTGCCCTTCTCTGCAGCAGGTGCTCCTTCCCCATCCATGACCCTCACCGCTGCTGTGATCACCTTGGCTAAGACTTCTGCAGCCACCTCCTCAGGTGTCTCCTCCTTATCCTCACCTCCGACATTGTCATTTCCTTCCATTTCTGGATCACCAGTTCCATTGGTGAAAGGATCTGCTGTTCAAAACACTCTTAGCCACATGGAGACTTATTTTCTTTTCTTTTTCGAGTCAGAGTCTTACTCTGTCGCCCAGGCTGGCGTGCAGTGGCATGTTCATGGTCACTGCAACCTCGACCTGCTGGGCTCAGGTGATCCTCTGCCTCAGCTTCTCAAGTAGCTGGAACTACAAGTGTGTGCTACCACCCCTGGCTAATTTTTTGATTTATTGTGGAGATAAGAAAGGTCTCGCCAAGTTGCCCAGGCTGGTCTTGAACCCCTGGGCTCCAGCAATCCTCTCGCCCTGGCCTCCCAAAGTACTAGAATTACAGACATCAACCTGGCTGACTTGTTTTCTTGAACTGTTCAGCAACCAACCAATAGTTGTGATTGTGGTTGACAGAGTGCATGTGCCACTGGAGGAGCTGGTGCCGTGCAGGGACCAGCATGGTGCAGGCCAGGCAGGGGGCCGCCTTGATCTTCTTGAAGAAGTGCTCCTGGCCAATCCCTTTGAAAGGAGTAGGTTTTGGTTTTGTGCTTTCCTTCTCCATCAATTCTTGACGCTGCTTCTCAATTTTCTTATTCCTGTTTACAACGTATTCCTGCAGGAATTCCACTATCTTGTCAGGTAGCTTGGTACTTAGAAACCGCAGCATCTCTATGAGATTTGCTTTGCAGATTGCTTCTGAATCTTTTCATTGCCAAAGCTACGGAACTTACACACAGAACAGGCAAACTGAATCCTATTGGCTGCACTGTCCTGCATTCTGTCTCCTACTTTGCTTTTCCGTTATCTTCTTCACTTCCTCATCCTCATCATCCTTCTCACCTCTCTGCCTCCCAGAGTTGCCGAATCCTTCCTTACCCCTGAATTCTTTATCTTCTGACCGGAAGTCACCAGCTCCATCATCATTTTCAGAATAGTCTCCTTTGCTGTCAGCCTGGGCCAGCTTGGCATCCGGTTCCTCATACATCTGGAATAGCTTCTGTTTCCTGCCCGTACCATCTGGTCCGAAGAGGTCAAACCCTCTCCTCCTGGGCCCATCCCAATCTCAATCCTGCATGCAGGTCTGTGATCAGCCACAACCATAAGGCATAAAATCATTGTCATAACCGCCTGCCCCTTGCATGCCTATCACACCGTAGTCAGGAGCCATGGATTGGGAGAAGACGGACGGAGGTGGCTTGCTGGGGGAGGGACCTCCCAGGCCTCATCCACCCATATAGTTCAGCTCATTCCAGAGAGCAGACAGGGGCTTGGAAGAGGTTGAAGGTGGCATGAAAGGGTCACTGAACATGAAGGTGCTAGAGTTGTTATGATCCTGGAGACGGCCCTGGTCCTACATCCACATGAAACCTCGAGGGAGCCCCGCTCAGGGGCTGGGTCCTGGCAGTCACTGTACTGCCCACCAAAGCTGCTGTTGCAGTTGGACCCCAGGTCAAAGTCATAGTCATAGCTGTAGGGGCAGTAGGGGTTGTGCTTAGACAGGCAAGGCTTGGAGTCATAGGACTCAAACGGCTGGAAGGGGAGGGAACTCTCTTGGTCCTGCATGCCCTCCCCACAGCCACCGCTCCTGCCCTTGCCTCCTTCCTTGACATCACGTCCAAACGCTGGTTGATCTTGGCAATGAGGGAGTCAGAATTGTCAGGGCAGCCGGGCTTGGTGGCTCAGCCTGTAATCCCGCGCCTTTGGGAGGCTGAGGTGAGTGGATTGCCTGAGCCCGCGGGTTCGAGACCCGCCTGGGCAAGCGAGACCTCATCTCTACAATAAATCAAAAAATCAGCCGGGTGTGG
>CAUYQG010184240.1:0-17606 GCA_963574415.1 Tarsius wallacei
CGCGCGCCTGTAGTTCCAGCTACTTGGAAGGCTGAGGCTGAAGGATCGCCGGAGCCCAGCAGGTCGAGGCTGCGGTGGCCGGAAGCGGCCACTGCACTCCAGTCTGGGCGACAGAGTGAGACTCCAACTCAAAAAAAAAAACTTTTGCTCTGTAAAGGACTCTGTTTAGAGGATGAAACAACAAGCTACAGAGTGGGAGAAAATATTTGTAAACCACATATCTGACAAAGGACAATGCTTAGAGTATATGAGTAGCTCAAAACTCGACTGTTAAAAATCTCCAATTAAGCCGGGCTCGGTGGCTCAGCCTGTAATCCCGTGCCTTTGGGAGGCTGAGGTGAGTGGATTGCCTGAGCCCATGGGTTCGAGACCCGCCTGGGCAACTTGGCGAGACCTCATCTCTACAATAATTCAAAAAATTAGCCGGGCGTGGTAGCGCGCGCCTATAGTTCCAGCTACTTGGAAGGCCGAGGCGGAAGGATCGCCGGAGCCCAGCAGGTCGAGGCTGCGGTGGCCGGGAGCGGCCACTGCACTCCAGTCTGGGCGACAGAGTGAGACTCCAACTCAAAAAAAAAAAAAAAATCTCCAATTAAATTTTGGATAAAAAACATGAACAGACACTTCACTAAGGATGATACACAGATGGCTAATAAATACAAGAAAAATATATTTAACATTATCAGCCAGTAGGGAAACACAAATAAAACCACAATGAACTATCACTACACTCCTATCAGGATAGCTAAAATTAAAAATAGTAATAACATCAAATGTTGGCAAGGAAGAGGAGAATCTGAGTCACTCATACATTACTAGTAGGTATGTAAAATATTATATCCATCTGATAAACAGTTTGTTAAATATAGCTTCCATATGACCAAATGTTATATAATGAACCAAAGATGGCCTCTGCAGATTAGCCCTACATTGTTAATTCTTCACAGCAGGCTAGAGCCTGTTAACTCAAAAGCCTACCAGTGCCAAGTACAAATTTTCACACATCATATTGTTATAAACGTAGCACAGATAAACAGATTTTTAGCCATTTAGAGCCTGCCTACTTTGCATAACCCACAAAACTGCACCCAACATCTGCTAGCCCTAGGTAAGATAAGTCATGGGGCTATAAAGACCCCCACGTCACTGCTGCCCTTCAGTGACATCACCTAGACAATTAAGCTCCTCCTTCCATCTCTCTCTCCCCCAGGAGTTCCCTTACCCTCCTTTCCTTAATAAAATAAAGAGGGAAAATTGGACACAGAGACAAACACACACAGAGGGAAGATGATGTGCGATGGTCACATGATGAAGTAGCAGAGATTTGACTGATGGCAGCTGCAGGCCAGGGATTGCTGGCCATCACCAGAAGCTAGAAAATGACAAGGAAAAGTCCCCAGAGAGAGTTTCAGAGGGAGCTGACATTTTGATTTTGGGCATCTAGCCTCCCGAACTATGCAGCAATACATTCCTGTTGTTTAAAGCCATCCACTTTGTGCCACTTTGTTACGGCAGCCCTATGAAACTAATGCACCATAGAATATTACTCAGGAATAAAAAGAATGAATGACTGATAAACACAATAATTTGGAGAACTGTGCTGAGTTTTTAAAGCTGATACCAAAAGATTGCACACTATTTAATCCCATTCATATAACATTTTTGAAATGTCAAATAACAAAGGAATAGAACATCCAAGTGTGTGGATTTGGGGACTACCTGCAGTAAGGAGTATAGGTTAGTGGTTGACAGGGTTTAGGGATGGGACTGAGGGGTGGGTTAGAAGGACTGTGTGTGTGGCTATAATAGAGCATCACAAAAAATCCTTGTGGAAATTTCTGTATCTTGATTGTGGTACTGAATATATGAACCTACGCATGTGATAAAATTGTACAGAATGTAATACAAGGATAAAGTAAAACTGGAAAAATCAGAATTAGCTCAGTGAATTGTATGTCAGTGTCTTGGTTCCAATGTTATACTATAGTTTTGCAGTGTGTTGCCATTTGGGAAACTGAGCAAAGTGTCAATGGTTCTCTCTGAATTACTTCTTACAACTGTATGTAAGTCTACAATTCTCTCAATGCAAATTTAAACTAAAATAAAAATTAAATAAATAAAAATTAAAATAAAGCATCACTTGGCAGTTAAGAACAAATTTTAAAGGGCAAGGATGGCAACAGAGGGAACAGACACTTCTGCAGAAATCCAGGAATAAATGGATGATGGCTTCAACTAGGATGATAGCAGCAGCATAGAGGTAGGAAGAAACAATTGTATTCTGGATACATGGTGCTTTGGAAGTGGAACTAACAGAATTTGCTGACAGATGCATGTAAGATGTGAGAGAAAGAGAAGTGGCAAGGATGACGTCAAGGTGTTAAGATGGAGAAGGCTGCAGGTGGATAGTGTTTGGCAGTAGAGGGGGGTTGGGGAGAGGAATTAAGATAGTAAGGCTTGGAGACTGGATGAGATTATTAAGGGAATAATTGTTGATTAGAGAAAAGGGAAGAAAACTAAGAACTGAGACTTCAAAGAAGTTTCTCATAAAAGGGCCTCAAAAGGGTATCTGAAAAAGTTTTCTATCCAATTACAAAAATATGGAACATCCAAGCATGTGGCTTCTTAGACTACTTGCAGTAAGGACTCTGTAACCCATGGACTGAAAATTACTGGGTTGGGATACCTTGGGTAAAGGCACAGGCCTCAGGACTTGAGTTGTGCCACCCAAGGAACACAGGAGAAAAATACCTTCCTGACCCCATCCTCAGAAACAAACAACAAAAACTCAGTGAGTCCAAAGTGGCTGCTTCCATATTCTGCAAAGGTATCCCTGAGTGGGCAGTGACTTACTATATAAATTTTGTGAAGAATAACTTCATTTTGCCTCCTGATCCAATCTTTCCACTGGGAGCTTGACTACCTCCCCCAGATCCAGCCTGTCAGTCTTATGGTTGATGCAAACTTCAAGAGTTGTGACCCTGGATGCCACCCTCCTCATCATGCTTCTGACCCCATCTGTTGGCTGGTTCTTAATTCTCTGCACTGGCATTAGAATTTCTCTCTGGGAGTCCAATTAGAACGTGCTCACCAAGCAAAACCAATGTGGCCTCTGTATAAAGTGTATACAGCAAACCAACATATTGATTTTGGGAGACTCAAAGCAGCAAACTGATGATGCTCCCAAAATGACTGTCACTCTTGGACAGACTCAGAGGGAGAGAAGGAGGGAGAGAGGATGGGAACAGTTTGGGACACAGCTGCCACCTACTGCTGCTCCACCATGCCTGGAAAAGCAATGAAAGGTGAAAGCAAGAGCTAACTTTCTAAGCCCCCTGGTGAGGCAGTAGTATCTGTAAGCCAATTAGTTACACAGAGGGTGGGAAGGTTGCTCAGTCTAGAGAAACGAAGCAGAAAGAGGACTGGATGGAGACAGGAGCTGTTTTTAGTTATGAGGAGCATGACTTTCACTATTGGCAACATGAGAATGAAGGCAAAAACTGATTTCTGCATTGAGGCTTCAAAGCTCAAACCTAGTGACGAAGTTATGGGGGTAGAGGAAGTGAGTTTAGATAGAGACAAATCTATTGACAGCCAGAGCCTGCCTGCCCATCAACCTGCCTTCTTATCTCTGATGTGGGTGCCTGGGGCCCTATAGAGCATTCGATGGTTGTAAGCTTCGGGGCGGGCAGAGAATCAAAGTCATCTGGGGCACTGGTCAAAGGCACAGATTCCCAAATCCAACCATTTGCCTCCTGAGAGAGAATATCTGTTGGTTGGCTCTGGAAAATCTGCATTTTAACAAGTTCCTTCAGATGCTTCTTATCTGGGACCTGTTCACACAGTGGTCTTTAGAAATTCCTAAGCCAGATACACTCTAACACCTTTTCTAGCTCCAAGAGGTCAGGACCATAGTCGCTAGCCCCAGTGCCAGCCAATGTAGACTGGAGAGATATGAGCCCAGAAGTTGCTTTGTAGAGCCAGGAAAAAGGAGACAAATGTCCCCAGAGAAAAGGCTGCATTCCCAGAAGGCCCCAGCCCTCCTGGTAAGGGAGGGTACAGTTAGGAGCACTGTGTCAGAAGTCACATACCACCCTTACTTTTTTTTTTCTTTTTACCAACCACCCTTCTGATGCGTTCAACTAACTAAATGCTTGTTATTATATAGTACTGAGTTTTGGATGGATGACAGTGCTGTTTTGACACCAGGTCAGAATTGCCATAGTTTTTCAAGGGACATTAAGCACCACAGGGACATTTATTTTTATTTTTAAATTTGTTTATTTATCTTAATTATTATTTAGAGACAAGATCTCGCTATATTGCCCAGGCTGGTCTTGAACTCCTGGGCTCAAGCAAGCCTCTTGCCTCAGCCTCCCAAAGTGCTGTGATTACAGGTGTGGGCCACTGTGCCCAGCCACACTCTTGCTTTTAATGACACTTTAAGCATGAATAATAGCTCACATATATTAAGAATCCGTTATGTGCCAAATACTTTGCTAAGCACTTTACACTCTTTTTCCTTCCTATGACAACTCTCTAAGGTAGGTATTATTATTGCCTCATTTCACAGAAGAAAAAGTTGACACTCAGAAAAAGGAAGCAACTTGCCAAAGATCACACAGCTTTTAACCATCATGCTAGGTCTGGGTTACCTTACCTAGGTAACAAAGGAGTATTTTAGCAAAAGCCTTTTGAGGTAATTAAAACTAAAGGAACTACTCTCATGGTTGGACCTTCAAGTTCAGGCAGAGTTGGTGGTAAGATTTGGGGATGGCATGAGTTTTAGTAACCCTCAAGTTTCACATGGTTAATTGTATGGGTGTCCATCTCTATGAAGTGGCTCTTCTGTCTGCCCTCAGTCCCACCACTTTCCTACTGTCTCCATATCTAGACCCACACTAATCCACAAAGTGCCTTTGCAAGAGTTAGATAAATGTGTTCCTCTAATACATGGAGTTCCATGGACACAACGTCTAGAAAGCAGATTGAGACTTGGGGCAGATTAGCAAAACATGGCCCTTCCGACAAACATACGGACTTCGCAGCAACTTGGAAGGATTTAGAGTCAATCATATTCAGTGATCTATCACAGAAACAAAGAACAGAGTACCATATGTTCTCACTCATAAGCGGACCTTAAACAATTATAATACTATAAGAAAGGGATTGGCAGTAGTGGGAAACTGTCAGGAGAGGGGAGTTGGGATTGGCAGTTGAGGGAAACTGCTAGGGGAGGGAGGGGCATACCTCATCAACAAGGGTACCTGCATAAGCAACGTTTGCATACCTAACCCTGAATTGTACCACACATCTTTATAATAAAAAGAAAGAAAGAAAGAAAAAAAGACCAGGCTTGGTGGGTCAGTCTGTCATCCCAGCACTTTGGAAGGCTGAGGTGAGTGGATTGCCTGAGCCCACGGGTTCGAGACCTGCCCGGGCAACTTGGCAAGACCCCTATCTCTACAATAAATCAAAAATTAGGCGGGCGTGGTAGTGCACGCCTGTAGTTCCAGCTACTTGGAAGGCTGAAGCGGAAGGATCGCCGGAGCCCAGCAGGTCGAGGCTGCAGTGGCCAGAAGCATGCCACTGCACTCCAGTCCGGGCAACAGAGTGAGACTCCAGCTCAAAAAAAAAAAAAAGAAAGAAAAAAAAACCAAGATGGCCCTTCCTCTAAATGGACACAACCCTGAATCGGATATATGACTTGGGAAGTGGAGAATGGGTTGGGGTACCCCCTTGAAGGCCCTTGGCCTTATACCCTTGTGCAGAGTCCAACCTGCTCATCTCCACAGAGCAGACCTTCTTGCCACCCTGCTCAACACTTCTGTTCTCTAGACCCAGAGGTTGCCCAATCTCAAAGAGGTGAGCAAGTGGAGAGTTCCTTCAAAAAGGGAACCCAGCTTTTGGAGAAGGAAACTAGAATAGGGTTTGTTGAGCTTCTTGGATGTATAGATTTCTCTGCCAAATTTGGAAATTGTTCAGCAGTTAGCTCTTGGTATACTCTTTCAGTCCCTTTTTCTCTCTCCTCTCCTAGGACTGCCATTATGCATACAGCAGTGCACTTATTGGTATTTCACGAATCTCTGCAGCATTGTTGATTTTTTCCATTCTTTTTTTCTGTTCCTCGGACTATATCATCTTGATTGATTGATCTTCAAGTTTGCTGATTCTTTTTTCTGCAAACTCAAATCTGCTATTGAGCCCTTCTGTTGAATTTTTCATTTCAGTGATTTTACTTTTCAATTCCAGAATTTCTATTGTGCTATTTTTATAATGTCCATCTCTCTACTGTATTCTCTATTTGATAAGAAATTGTCAACAAAAGTTCCCTCAATTCTTTAAATGTGGTTTCCTTTAGTTATTTGAACATATTTATAATTGCTTCTTTGAAGTCTTTGTCTGATAAGGCCAACATCTAGGTGCACTCAGAATCAGCTTCTATTGACTGCTTTTTTCTTTTTGGATATGGATCACACTTTCCTGTTTCTTTATACATCTCATATTTTTTGTTGAAATCTGAACATTTTTGATAGAATATTGTAACAACTCTAGATAATCTTCATCTGGGGCTTGTTGATGTTAGTAGTCCATTTGCTTATTTGTTTAGTGGCTGGACTGGATTAATTCTATCAAGTCTATTTCCCTTGCAGTGTGTAGCCCCAAATGGCCCTGTCGAGATTTTTTTCCTTTTTTTATTTCTAAGACCAACTTCCTTGAAGTTGCTCATAGGTCAGCATAGCTTAGCAGTTAGCCACTGACTGGTCAGAAGTTGTACATAAGTTTCCAGATCCAGCAGTTTTTACTCTTTACCATTGGATCTGTGTGTGTCTTGGACTATTTTCACAATTAAGGGGGAAACTGTTCATCCAAGGACTAGTATTTTGGAAGTACTTTCTCTATTCGCCCTGAGAAAGCACAGCCTCGAGCATGGAAGTCTTCCCAATCACCAGAGACAAGTGTGATTTTAGCAGGGCCATCTTAGACTATCTTCTTCCGTGATCTCCCTGTTAAACTTATGACTGGTCTCCCTCTGTTGCTATCACCAAGCTGTTATTCTCCTCGTATTGCTCACTACTGAGATTCTCATAGTTTCAACCACACCTTGGGGCATGAATTCCTCCATTCTCTGAGCCACATAAAGTCTCTTTCCCTGCCAGAGCTCAGCCTTCTAGTCTTTGAGGTTTGTTTCCCCTCTCTGCCCTGGAAGAACCTCAATGCCAAGGCATGGGAGCTGAAGGAGAACTGGGGAACACTGTTCTTCACTTACTGCTACATCCATATCTTCTCTGTGGATCCAGTAAAACAGGCTGCCGCCACCCACACAGTGTAGATTTCTGCAGCATAGAGATGTGGGAGACAGAGCAGATGGGTTCTGCTGATGTTTACCAGCTTTCACTACCTTGCCAGCCTAGATCTTTCACCCCATAGAGATACAAGCCGCCTACTTGACTGCAGCTGTGGAATCCACTCACTCCTTCCAGTCTGCCCAGAATAGTCCTTCCATACACAGTGCTATGGGAGGGATGGGTGCAGCCTCTGGGTCATATGCTTTGACCTGCCGTTATTCTTTCCAGTTTCAATCAAATTTGTTGAATAAATGCCTCCCAATATTGTGTAAGACCTATGGTCAATTTCCAGAGACTTTAAAAGATTTTCTTTGATATATATATATTTTTTTGAGTTGGAGTCTCACTCTGTCACCCAGGCTACAGTGTCGTGGCACGGATTGTGAGGCGATCCTTCCGCCTCTGCCTCTCAAGCAGCTGGGACTACAGACTCACACCACTATGCCCAATTTATTATTATTATTATTATTATTATTATTATTATTTGTAAAGATGAAGTCTCACTATGTTGCCTAGGCTGGTCTTTATTCCTGGACTCGAACAGTCCTCCTGCCTCGGCCTCTCAAAGTGTTGGGGTTACAGGCGTGAGAGCCACCACGCCTGGCTCTTTGATAATTTTGATCAGTTTAACAAGCACTTTTCTAGAAGACAAGATTATCTGAGCTCCTCTCATTGGAAGAGAAATTGTGCAAACTTTTTCTGTAAGACTGAGATCAAGGCCAAAGTTCCAGTTGATTGAGAACCAGAACCAAGAAGCTGGGTAGGAAAGTAACAGCCACATCATCAATAGCCTGGATCAATAGAAAAGCAGACAGGAAGAAAATGCAGCCATGACACATGCAAAATGTATGTGCTATAGCCAGCCTTGAACTGAGGGTAGGACTATTTTATCTTCATAAGATATCACAAATGGTTCTGTTTGTATAGCCAACAACAGACTTATAATCTATTGAACTTGCATAGCATCTGCCTTGTGGGAAACATGAGACTTTCTTTGGGTTCACTCCCTCACCCTTACCACAACCATCAAATGCACATTCTGACACATTCCTAGCCAGCACTAGGGAGAGAAAAAAATCTCTTGGAGTTTTCCCAGTGTGATGGGGAATACAAGACACACATCAGGAAAAAAATCCAAATTGCATAGAAGAAGCAAGAAAAGCAATATGATGTTTATGAACAAAGAAAACTAGGTCAGGTATTGGACTGATATGAACTCAAATCTTGACTTGGTCACTTATTAATTTTGTGACCTTGAGCAAGACATGTAACCTCTCAATTTTGTCATCGTGTCCTAAACTCTAAAATGGGGATATTGATGATTACTTCACAAGGTTCCTGAGATAATTGGATAATCTGGTCCCTGCTTACCTTCTAAACCTATCCCTTCTTGCTCAATACATGCAAACCACACTGATTTCTTCATGTCCCTTGAACATCCCAAGCTCCTCCTTGCCTTGAGATCTTTGCACATTATATTCTTCTGTCTGAAGCTTATCTTCTCCAGTTCTTCGTGAGTCTGACTTTTCTCTCACCCTTTGAATCACAGCTCAAATATCACCTCTGCAAAGCCGCCTACCCTGACAATTCAATTTAAAATATAATAAGACAAAACCCCCTGACGGTTCCTTACTTCAGTTACTTTATCACATTATCTTATGTTATTTCCTTCATAGCATTTATCAATACCTGGACGCAGAGGCAACATAGCTTCATGGGATAATGCCAGACTTCCCGGATTTGACTACTGGCTCTACCATTTTCTAGCTCTGTAACCATGAACAAATTATTTAACTGCTCTGAACCTAAGTTTCTTTGTAAAATAGGACTAATAGGAGTCCTCTGCCTCACAGTGTGAGGAACAACGGATGAAAAATACATGCAAAGTGCTTGGCACAGTGCCTAGTACAAGACTCCTCTCAGTGTTGTGGTGCCAGCCTTCCAGATGGTCCTCCAACTATCCTGTATCTTGGTATTCATTCCAGGTTTGGTCTGTGTAATAGGTAAAAGTGATGGTATATTACTTCTGAGATTAGATTATAAAAGACTTCATCTTTCATCTTGGGCATTCTCACTCATTTGTGTTCTCTATCTCACTTGGATGACTCATTCTGGGAGAAGAAAGCTAGCTGTCCTATCAAACAGTCCCATGGAGAAGTTCATGTGGTATATCAAAAATAGAGGCTTCCCACAGCAACATGATTGAGCCTGGCAGCAGATTCTCCATCCCTTGTTGACTGCAACCTCATGAAAGTTACTGGGCCAGAACTATCCAGCTAAGCTGCCCCCAGATTCCTGATCCTCAGAAACTGTTTGAGATAGTAAATATATGTTGTTTTAAGCTGCTGTGTTTTAGGGTATTTTGTTATGCAACATCAGATAAGAATGCAGCTATTAAATTATATTGCTGGTTTACCTGATTATTATCAGTCCCTCTTCTCTGCTCTATCCCTAGGCCCGTTTAGGGGACTGCTGAGTTTAGAGTGAGCACAAGCATTTAATGGGGTGAGTATGCTTCGAAATTTGGATAGACTTTATTTGATTGTTACTATATTATTTCTGGTGTCATGGAAGGAGCACTGGACTAGGAATAGCAACTGTTTTCACTGGATACCTGAGTGTCTTGGATAAGTCATTTCACATCTCTGAACATTCTCATCTGTCAAATAGAGAAAACAATACCTGTAAGGATAATTGTGAAGATGAAATGAAATAACAGATGAGAAAACCAATGAGAGAATAAGCAATGTCAGGACAACTTCAACAATTTCAACAGTATACTTATGCTTTATGTTGCTGCCCACAGATATGTGGAAAAACATCTGCTGAATTTTAAAAATGCCCATATCTTATTATTAATATCTACCTTGTTATGTGGCATTAAAAACTGTGAGGTAGTTATGCCAGTGTTTTTCCTTCAGCCCTTAATTTGGCTGTTCTACAAGTAGCACTCATTATACCAAAGAAAAGATTTTTCCCCCTAATCAACCAAGGCATCATTTTCTTTCAATGATTGTGATTTCCCTCCATTATAGTAATTCCCCTCACTTTTGGCTTGAGTATGCAATTCCTTCTTGCCAGCAAACAGCTCAGTATTGAAATGATGCCTCCACCATTTGAACAATTTCCTCTTTGAGCAAATAACTGCCCATAATTTGGAATTGACACTTTTTCTTAATGCCCTGGTTGCCACATTCCCGAGCTCGCTGCATGAAACTGATCATATTAAAGTACTCTCTTTAGAGACTGACTGAATAACCTACTTATAGCCACACAATAAAAAATTATGCAGCTGTATAAAGGAATGGGGAATTTTTCTATGAACTGCTTTTAAGTGATCTTCAGGATTTATTACTGGGCTCAAAAAGCAAAGTGCAGAAAAAGGTATGCATTATGCTGTCTTTTTTCTGAGAAAGAAGAATATGAATGTGTATTTTTATCTACATATGAAAACAATACTGAAAAAATAAGCCAAAAATATAAAAATGGCTCCCTCAGAGGAAGGAAAGACCAGGGTGAAAATAACATGGAAGGAAGCTAAACCTATGTGAATGTAATTTATTTTGTATATTTGTCTTTGGAACTATGTAACTGTTTTACAAATCATTAAAAAACTAAATAAAAGAAAACAGAAAAATCATCACTAAACACCAAAGCACAAAATGAAGTTGACAGACTTCAATGTATATTGAGATGATAACCTAACCTTACTATACACAGAAAGGAATTATTTCAAGTGATTGTAAAACACAATAATTTGACAATACAGCCCTAGTGAATATGGGCACTAGGAACAAAAGCAGTTATAAATAAATCTTAAAGCCTTTTCAATAACCATATTATTAGTAATACTATCGATAGCTATGAAACTGTATGTCTTAGTTCTAGTTGCTGTAACAAAACACCATAAACTAGGTGGCTTGTAAACATCAGAAACTTACTTCTCACAGGTCTGAAGGTTAAAAGTCCAAGATCAGGGTGCTAGCATGGTCAGGTTCTGGTGAGGGCCCTGCTCTTGGTTGCAGACAGCCGCCTTATCTCTGTATCCTCACCTGGCAGAAAAAGAGCAAGCTGGCTGTCTGGCCTCTTCTTATAAGGGCACTAATTCCATTCATGAAGCCTCCATCTGCATGACCTAATTACCTCCCAAAGGCTTCACCTCCAAATGCTGTCACATTGGGATTAGGGTTTTAACATATTAATTTGTGTGGGGGGGGGGGGAGATACAAGCAGTCAGTCCATAGAACTATAATAAATATTTTAGAATAAGGCAAAAAAATAATTTTACAAATGTTATTGGGAACCAAGATTTTCAGAACTCAAGAAAAAAGTATAAATATAAAGTGAAATAAAGTAAAAACCCTATAATATTATATTTGAATTTGAAATGTTAGTATGAATTTATGACGTAGTTTTCCTTAACAAATGTTTATTTCATAGCTCTGATAATAGAAAACTCTTAGAAAATATGAACATAGTAGCAAACTAACCATCATAACACTCACACCTGTTTAGGATGGTTGTTATCAGAAAGCAAAAGATAATAAGTGGTGAGGATGTGGAGAAAAGGGAAACTTTGTACCCTGTTGGTGAAAATGTATACTAATACAGTCTTTTTGGAAAACAATGAGGAAGTTCCTCAGAAAATGAAGATAGAACTACTATATGATTCAGCAATCCCACTTCTGGTTATATATCCCAAGGAAATGTTTGCACCCCTATGTTCACTATGGTATTATTCACAATAGTCAAGATATGAAAACAAACTAAATATCCACCAACAGATGATTGGATAAAGAAAATGCAGTGTATGTGCAATGGAATATTAGTCAGCCTTTAAAAAGAAGGAAATCCGGCCAGGCTCGGTGGCTCAACCTGTAATCCCAGCACTTTGGGAGGTCGAGGCGAGGGAATTGCCTGAGCCCACAGGTTCAAGACCAGCCAGGCAACTTGGCGATACCTCGTCTCTACAATAAATAAAAAATTAGCCGGGCATGGTAGCTCATGCCTGTAGTTCTGACTACTTGGAAGGCTGAGGCGGAAGGATCGCCAGAGCCCAGCAGGTTAATGCTGGGGTGGCCGTGAGTGTGCCACTGCGCTCCAGCCTGGGTGACAGAGAGAAACTCCAACTCAAAAAAAAGAAGGAAATCCTGTAAACATGGGTGAACCTGGAAGATGTTATATTAAGTGAAATAAACCAAACACAGAAAGACAAACACTGCATGATCTCTCTTATATGTGGTATCTAAAAGAGTCTAATTCATAAAAGCACAAAGCAGAATGGGGTTGCCAAGAGCTTGGCAATGTGGGAGAAAAGGGAGATGTTGGTCAAAGGGTACAAAGTTTTAATTCTGCAAGTCCTGGAGAGTATGATGTCTACAGTCAACAACACTGTATATTGTATATAGCACTTGAAATTTGCTAAGAAAGTGAATCCTAAATGTTCTCTTTATCCAAACAATGGTAACTGTTTGAGATTATGGGCATATTATCTGCCTTGATTGTGGTGATCATTTCACAATGCATACATACTAGTATATCAAAATATCAAGCTGCACACCCTAAATACATATAATTTCTATTTTTCAATTAAATGTCAATAAAGCTGAAAAAAAGAACCAGAAATTATGTACCTACTGATGTAATGCAGTAAGAACTACACAGAATCATTTATTATGTATATGTGCCAAAAACAAACTTGAATTGAGTCTAGATTGTATGTCTAAACTGGATTTCCCATTACAGGTAATTCAGGGAACACAAGAACATGTATGAATGACACTACAGAACCACAATCAGAAAAAAAATGTTGGAAGCTCTATGAAAAAAAATGAATTAATTAATCTGTTTTTTTCTAAAACAAAACTGTAATGAAAAAATAGGAGAAATTAAATTTAAAGGTTTAAGAATATTTCTATTTAATGAAGAATAACAGTGGCTACCCAAGTATAAATCTCTCCACATATCCAGCAAAAACAAAATACACACATACATGCACGTCAAAGAGAAAAATAACCATAACACATGCTTTCAGTGTAACTAGAAGACAGAGAACTTTAGACACTTCAAATTACCTGTAAGTGGGCAAATACCAAATCCAGCAGACCTTACTTTGGAACTCAAGCCTGAGGGAAAACTTGGAGCTAAATTACAGAGTGCACATGAAAGAGGAGAAAAGTGTAGATGTTCTAGGGTTAAGCAAACACAGATAAATTCACCCACAGAAAGAGAAAATATGACCCAAAGTTGAAAAATATTGATGATATCTCCAGAGATTTAGCACATCAAAGCACTCGCCACTTGAAAATCTAAAGGAAGAGAATTAAAATTTCATGGGATGAACTTCTGCTTCTGGGAAGATAAAATAGAAGTACCTTTTTCTATTCCTCCCAGTAAGTACAACTAAAACTCCTTGACATTATATATAAAACAAATATAGAACACTCTGCAAAGTAAAAATAAGTCAGACTGGCAAGGGAACCAGAGACTCAAGGAATTAAATGGTAGTGAGTTCCTTACATTTTCTTTTTGTTTTATATATCCCAGAATTTCAGCTGAAGAAGCTGGCAACCTGGAAATTCCAATAGGCTCAAATTTAAAAAAAATGCCCCAACAAAAATTTTCTCTCTCTAGCCAAGGGACCAAGAAACAACAGCCCAGTAAGACAAAACTTTTAGACAATTACTACTCTACTCCAGTCAAACTTCATCTAAAAATCGTGTTCTCACTTTCACCCTTGTCAGACTGTAATGAGGTAACCCAACCTCCACTAGCATGATGGTATAAAAGAAGGTTGAGATTTCATCCTCACGTGGCAGAAGTGATCCCACCCCACCCTCCCACAGTGTCAGGAAAAACCATGCATGGACTTTCATTCCCACACCTGGCAGTAAGGAGGCACACCTCTCCATCCTGAGGTGATACCAGAAAAGGCTTAATGAAGAATCCTGGTTTTCACAGTGACAAAAGTGGTAAAGAAGTCACTCCACCTAGGAGGCCATGTGGGGAGAAGTAATGAAGCACTCTTATCCCTCCCAGCCAAGGAAGAAGTTGAATCTAGTGGAAAGCCAGAATTCCCATTCCTACCCAAGAGTAATGGGGAGCCCTGTTCCTTGGTGTCAACAGAACCCAGATGGAGAACCTAGAATTATACCATAATCTGACAGTAATTAATTGACAGGGTCAGAGAAAGCCAACTAAAATAGATTGTTTGTATAAAATATAGAGTTTATTTATATAATATCAAAAATGTCAAGGTTTCAATTTAAAAATTACCCATAGCCGGGCTCGGTGGCTCAGCCTATAATCCCGTGCCTTGGGAGACTGAGATGAGTGGATTGCCTGAGCCCGCGGGTTCGAGACCCGCCTGGGCAACTTGGCGAGACCTCATCTCTACAATAAATCAAAAAATTAGCCGGGCATGGTAGCGTGCGCCTGTGGTTCCAGCTCCTTGGAAGGCTGAGGCGGAAGGATCGCCGGAGCCCAGCAGGTGGAGGCTGCGGTGGCCGGAAGCGGCCACTGCACTCCAGTCTGGGCGACAGAGTGAGACTCCAACTCAAAAAAAAAAAATCAAACAAAAAAACCCCATAATATCAAGAGCCAGGAGGATCTCAAACTTAATTTTTATAAAAAGTAAATAAGGCAACCCCCTCAGGTCCCCTCCCACTGTGGGAGCTTTTCTGTCCTCTCAATAAATCCTGCTTTAAAAAAAAAAAGTCAATAGATGCCAACACTATTATAACACTGATGCTAGAATTATCTGACAAAGATTATAAGCAGCCATCACAAATGTGCTTCAGTGAGAAATTACAGACACACTTGAAACAAATGAAAAAATCGAGAGACTCAAGAAAGAGATAGCAAGTCTCAACAAAGAGATAAAAGATACAAAGAAAAAAAATGTGAATTTTATAACTAAAAATACTGTAATAAAAAATTTCAAACTCATTGGATGGACTCAGCAGCAGAATCAAGAGGACAGAGGAAAGAATCAGTGAACTGGAAAAACAGAACAATACAAATTAGTCAATCTGTCCAATAGAGTGAGAATAATGAACAGAGCCTCAGGGGCCTATGGAACTATAACAGAAGATATAAGATTCATGTCATTAGAGTCCAGTAGGGAGAGGAAAACAAGAAAATGGCTAGCCAGGCTCGGTGGCTCAGCCTGTAATCCCGTGCCTTGGGAGGCTGCGGTGAGTGGATTGCCTGAGCCCGCGGGTTCGAGACCCGCATGGGCAACTTGGTGAGACCTCATCTCTACAATAAATCAAAAATTAGCCGGGCGTGGTAGCATGCGCCTGTAGTTCCAGCTACTTGGAAGGCTGAGGAGGAAGGATCGCCGGAGCCCAGCAGGTCGAGGCTGCGGTGGCTGGGAGCGGCCACTGCACTCCAGTCTGGGTGATGGAGTGAGACTCCAACTCAAAAAAAAAAAGAAAATGGCTGACAAAGCACTAAAAGAAATAATGACTAAAAACTTCTCACATTTGTCGTAAGACAGAACCCTACAAATTTAAGAGGCTGAACAAACCTCAAACAGTACAAGCAGTATACACCCCAAGAAAGCTGTACCAAGACACAGCATAGTCAAGCTCTGGAGAAGTAAAAAAAAGAAAAGAAAACTCTTGAGAGCAGTGAGAAATGACACATTATCTATGGGAAAAAGGCTATTCAAATGACAGATTTTTCATCAGAAACTATGGAGGCCAGCAAAAAACTGGCACAACATTTTTTAACTGATGAATCAAAAGAACCATCAATTCAGAATCCTATGTCCAGAGAAAATATTCTTCAAGCCAATTCTTTACAATACATCTCTTTATATATACATTTGTGTATATATGGGTGTGTGTTTGTGCACACACATGCATACATAATTTCCTATTGTTTCGGTTTCTCTAGAGAATGCTGAGTAATACAGCATGTGATGGTTAATTTTATATGCCAACTTGACTGGATTAAGAGATGCCCAGGTAGCTGGTAAAACATTATTTCTAGATGTGTGTCTGAGGGTATTTCTGGAAAAGATTAACATTTGAATCAGTAGACTGAGTAAAGAAGATCCACCTTCACCAATGTTGACTGGCATCATCCAACTGTTAAGAATCGTCTGTTAAGGACCCAAATAGAGCAAAAAGGTAGAGGAAGGGTGAATTTTTCTCTTCACTCTCTCTTCTTGAACTGGAACATCCATTTTTCCTACCTTGGAGCACTAGAGTCCCTAGTTCTCAGGTCTTCAGACTCTGGATCTTACACAACCAGATCCCTTCTTCATTCTCACCCCCCACTATTCTCAGGCCTTTGGCCTCAGAATCAATTATAATACCTGCTTTGCTGACTCTCCAACTTGCAAATATCAGACTGGAGGAGAGGGGCTTCTTCGCCTCCATAATTGCATGAGCCAACTCTCATAGTAACTTGGAGAGAGAAAGAGAGAGAGAGAGAGAGACGAATCTATTGGTTTTGTTTCTCTGGAGAACCCTAACTAGCACATAGTTTATGTTTAGAGTCATAAGAAATTGACAAAGAGTTTTGAAATGTGGTTATATCATTTTCCACTTCTACCAGCAATGTAGGAGATATTCAATTTCTTTTCAATTCTGCAAGATTTGATATTGACAATCTTCTTAATTTTGTCCATTTTGGTGTGTGTGTAGTAGTATATCAATATGGTTTCAACTCAATGACTAATGTTTACCCTATTTATTGGCTATTGGTGGATACTCTTCTGTGAAATGCCTAAGTATTAAGTCATTTTTATTGGATTGTTTATTTTTCTTATTGATTTGTAAGAGTTCTTTACATGTTCTAAATATGAGTCATTTGTCAGCAATATATTTTGCAAATATATTTTCCAGTACAATTCAATTGTTTGTCTTTTCTTTTCCTTTTTTTTTTTAGAAAGCAGGATTTATTAAGAGAACAGAAAGGCTCCCACAGCGGGAGGGAACCCAAAGGTGTTACCCTTGTTTGTCTTTTCATTTACTTTATGGTGTCTTTTGATGAGTGGGTGTTGGGAGTGGATGTGATGTGGAGAGCAGATGAGCACTGTCACTGTAGCAGGCCTTGAGTAAAAGCTCCAAGCAAAGGCAAGGTCTCGCTTAATGGCCCCAAGCTCATAGGCAAGGTCTCACTTGGAAGCTCTGCATCCTAGCCAAAGGTAGGCTGTGAGGGATGCAGCCTGCTACACAAAACGGTGTCTCAGATGCCCACACATCCAGGTGCACATAGTACAGGTAAAGCCTTAGATACAACAAGGTA
>CAUYQG010184247.1:0-25159 GCA_963574415.1 Tarsius wallacei
TCCGGCTACTTGGAAGGCTGAGGTGGAAGAATTGCCCCAGCCCAGGGGTGACTCTGGGGTGACTTTGAGTGTGCCATGGCACTCCAGCTCGAAAGAAAGAAAGAAAGAAAGAAAGAAAGAAAGAAAGAAAGAAAGAAAGAAAGAAAGAAAGAATGAAAAGAAAGAAAGAATGAAAAGAAAGAAAAAATAAAATCTGGGAGTGTGATACCTCCTGCTTTTTTTTTTTTGCTAAAGATTGTTTTGGCTATTCATGATCATTTATGTTTCCATATGAATTCCTATATTGTCATTTCCAGGTCTCAGAAGAATGCTGCTGGTAATTTAATGGGTATTGCACTAAAATCTATAGATCATCTTGGGTAGGATGGACATCTTAACAGTGTTGATTCTTCCAATCCATGAGCACAGAATGTTTTTTCCATTTGTTTGTGTCATCTTTTTTTATTTCTTTTTAAAATTTTGATTTCTTTGAGCAGTGTTTTGTAGTTTTCATTGTAAAGGTCTTTCACATTTCTATTTAGGAAGATACTAAGGTATTTCTTTCTTGTGTGTGTGGCTATTGTGAATGGGATTGTGCTTTTTATTTGGGTTTCTCTTTATTTATTGTCAGTGTATAGAAATGCAACTGTCTTTTGCACATTTATTTTATACCCTGAGACTTTGCCAAAGTCCTTTATCAGTGCAAGGAGGTTTTAAGATATGGACTTAAAACCAATTGAAACTTTTATATCAAGTGTTTTAAACAAGTAAAGAAAAAAGTGCTTCTAAATTTCTTATGAGAGTTTGTATAAACGATTATTTCTGTAACAAAATTAAATAATGGTGTCAATCTTTCTGAACCTTTAATTTACCACTGCTCTCCCTATAATACAGTACCTGAAAATGAACGAGTTTCGGTGGCACTATCTCTAAACCCTCTATGTTGCATATTTCTCACTGTTCCCTCAGAATCTTCGTATATTAGACTTGGTTCGTGCCTGAAAAAGCAAGACACAGTAACTCTATATGTAAATGTAGGGAAGAATACTTCTCTTATTTTGGACAAAGTTGAATATAAGTAGGAGTTGAATCGCTTCTTGTATACAAAATGATATTCTTGTGTACCTCCTGACTACAAACAGCTGACTATGGACACTGTTTGTGAAAAATAATATAAAATTTCTGAATTTCAAATTTTCATAGATGTCCTTTAGAGAGTACTACAGTGGATTTTTATTTATGATCATCGACACCCTTATATGATAGAATGTCCTAGAAGATAACTTCTTTTGAAAATTCACTGAAAGGTGAAATCGTAACAGCTGGGTTTCAGGTTCAGAATTTGGAAGCCGAGCCGAATCCTTTTCAAATGACTTCCCCTTTTCCCTGGTTCTGTTTTTGTTTTCTATATACCAACATATTGCAATGCAAAGAAACTACTTACATTTTCTCACTTATAGGAATGGTACTTGCAAAAGTTCAATGTCATACTAACTTTGTTACAACTTGTTTCAACAGGTTATACTTTTGGCTCAAATTCAATACCAAATGCATTCAGTTGTATGTTTACCTCTTCAAAAGACTGATAAAACTTTTAACTTCTTAGGAGATTAGAATCATACTGGGATGATTTTTATTTTTGAGTCGTTGCTTTCCATTTTGTTGGGCACTTTTTCTTATCTAGATGTTACTTAGGATATTAAACTAATTTTCTACACATTCCCTGGACAAGTCTGCATCAAGATGTTTTTTAATATATTAAGTTCTAAACTACTTAATTACACATGCTTTGTAATCTAACTTGATAACAATTCTTATTTTCTCATAATGAATAACTAATATACATTGTTAACACATTTTATTTTAATTATTGCTTAAACTAATAAAGGTATATTTCCTACTTTTTAGTTAAAAATAGAATAGTATGATAACCAGTCAAATAAGTATATATATTTTTTTACCCAAAGAAGAATATAGCATGTGTATTCAGGATATGACTACTAATATTTCTGAAGTGGATCATATATTTCCTTGTTTTCCTGCAACAATGCTTATCACAATATTAGGTATATAGCAATTGCCTACTGTTATCAAAGTAAATCAATTAACATTTAATCTTCTAAAATAATTGTTATTTCATTTTACAATTCTATTTCACACATGCCATGTATGATAATCTTAGGTCAAATAAAGTTCTATGATTTTTAATATTATATTATCAACATATTTTTTAAAGACAATACATAAATAAAAATGACCTATCTGAGTAATAATATTTATGCACTTTTCCTTTAAAATGTTATATTTGCATTTTTAAAATAAACTTTTTAGATACCTTTAAACATAAATTTTATATGATCTTTATGATTTAAGAAGTGTAATTTTGCGAAGACATTGTAAATGGCCCTCTATGGGCTTGTTCATTATTCACAAATTTTAGGTTGAACTTTGTCTATGTAGTCAATGAGACTGAACCTTATGCAATTAAAGCAAATATTTCATTTATGCCCAGTAGAATTTATTTTAGCAATAAATCACCCTTGCCAGTTATTTTTACAAGTTCAAGGTTAATGCTACAAACCACTCTTGCTTTTACTCTGTGTCAAACACTTTCCCTCAGAGAGAAGAAACCAGAGACAATTATGAATTTAACTCTATGATTGTACCTGGTATATTACTTAATTACAATTCAAGTCCCTGAACCACATTGTTAAGCATATGTTGGACAGCCATGGAAGCATGTCTCAGAAGGAAAACTGCCATTGTGTTTCTTTATTTTTCATATTTTTCTTCTTACTTCATACTTCCATTTTGGGTGGAGCACAGGGAGACTATACCACAGTGGCAATGTATATACTCTGTCTGTCAAAGAAATGATTGTGAGGTCCACTCAATTTTTTTTAACCCATAAAAATCAATTAACTTAAAAACTAGAAAGCTTACTATGTGCCCTTTTTAGTGATCAGGCATTAATTAGAAAAAAGGGAATATGGACCAACTCAGCTCTCAAAAATCTTATATGATGCTTTGCACCAATTTATCTGCATCTTAGACTCTCTATTTCAATATGCTACAATTGTTTTCTTATTTGACAAGTAATCCTCTTTTAATGAAGAAATATTCAAAATTACTACCCCATGAGCTTTTTTGTTATTAGCTAACTTTAGTATATTCAATATTAAATGACATTGGTTGCATGTTATGCATACATTATTTAATCCCTTGAAAAACTCTATGAAGTGCTTATTGTCCACGTTTTGTAAATGACGATATTGTGATTTCTATGGATGAAGCAACTTGTCTGAGGTCCTGCAACTGGTATTCCACTCTGCAATCACATAGACAATGTTTTGTGACCCCAGTGCCAAATCTGTAGTCACTGTGGCAAAACATTTAATCATGATTTCTGCTCTCCTTTGGTAAAACTGTTTAATCAAATCTCATTGCAAATCATTAGCACTGATGAGGGAATAAAGCTACTTTTCCATTGATTCTTGAGAACAATCAAGGTGGCAAATGCCACTATCCACCATTTCTAATGAAGACAAAATGGCTCAGAAACTCTAGAGATTTTTCACAGTGTCATACAGGTAATAAATATACAAGCTGAAATTTGAACATTCATTTTTATTGTGAATTTTTTCTGCTATTTCTGCTGCTCAGGTGCTAGTTTTGACAAATCTAGGCGAAAGAGGCCAATGTGCCCTACAATTCATCACACAAGTTGGTTTATTCCAACAATGTATTTAAACAAATCAATACAAGAATAGGAAATGAAATGGAGAGAAGAAAAAGAATAGGAGGAGAGTGACAGAGCAGCAAGTGAGCAAGCTGTTTCTCAAAATATCTGACTCCATAGGCCAGTACAAAATAGGAATTTAAAGCCACCTAACTTCCTAGTGAAGAACCTTCGCAATGGAATTCCAAAAGCTAATCGTTTGTGGTTACAATTTAGCTGAAAGACAGTTTCCTAAAGCCCCTATTGAAGAAATGTTTTATTCCTCACTAAGTGACACAGAACATATACTGGCAGAAAGAACAGAAACAGGGAATATCCTACTTTAAAATTCAGGAATACAAAGTTTCTGCCTGAAATAAAAAAATGCAAACAATACATTTTGTTCTCTCAGCATGGTAATCACTTACCATGGTAAATAAGACCAAATACAATCTGCTCTGCTCCCACCTTCTTCCCACAGACTTCATCCTCTCCTATGTCTTACTCAGGTAATTCAGGTATTCTTTTGTTGTTGTTGTTGTTGTTGAGTTGGAGTCTCACTCTGTCGCCCAGACTGGAGTGCAGTGGACGCTCCCGGCCACCGCAGCCTCGACCTGCTGGGCTCAGGCAATCCTTCCTACTCAGCCTTCCAAGTAGCTGGAACTACAGGCGCGTGCTACCACGCCCGGCTAATTTTTTTGATTTATTGTAGAGATGAGGTCTCGCCTGCCCAGGTGGGTCTCGAACCCGTGGGCTCAGGCAATTCACTCACCTCAGCCTCCCAAAGCGTGGGATTACAGCCTGAGCCACCGAGCCCGGCTATTTCAGGTATTCTTAATGTCATGAATATTGTCTTTGCACGGCAGTATAATTTTGTACATTCACCTAGATTTTGCGTATCCCACTGATATGCATTCCTTGCCCTATGTAGTCTTTAACTAGCATATTCCATTTCTTCAGTACTATCTAACTCTCTTTTGAAGTGATTTGGTTACTGGTTTAGCTTCACCAACTGCTAAAATTCTTGAATGAAAGATTGGGTCTTATTTAGTTTTTGACACTAAACATAAACCCCGGTAACTGTACAAATTAATATCTGTCAAATTAAATAATTGAATAAATTTATAACTTTAGTTTTCAAAATAACAAGTTGTGGGGTTTTCCCCTAGATGACTGAATAGGGCATATGCTGTTTTCCATAGGTCTTTGGATAAAGAGAATCCCAACAACTCTTGCTTCTTTCTGTTAATAAATATGTATGGCCATCTTAAAGTATATTTATAATCATGTCTCCAAGGGACTTAGAATTATGTCTAATTATGATGTAGCACGATAAAGTTATACATATTTCATCTGGAAATAAAATTTATTGAAATTTTAATTTTATTATAACAGTAAACACACTTAGATTTTATACAACGTAATCATTGATTCAGAGCTCATAGCATTTAAAGGAAATTCAGTAATTAGTAAGAAAGTGTCATCTTGAAAACAAATACTGCATGCATCTATTAGATGTCTATTTGTAAAATGCCATGGGATGCATTCAAATGTTCTGTATTTGATCCTGCAGGCAAAAAATAACCCTAAAGCACACTTCAAAATCTAATGTGCATAGAAATCACCTGTGAATCTGGTTAAAATGCAGATGCAGATTTAGATTCAGAAAGTCTAGGGTGGTGCTGGAGTTTCCACCTTTTTAACAAGCTCACCAGGTTCATCAAATATACATTAGAGTTTGAAATACATTTACTTGAAAGGATATTTGTATTTATGTCTAGAAACCTAAAAAAAAATTAAGACTGAAATGCTGAGTAGAATCATGCCTTCATGCTTACCTTAGTACCTATTTTGATTAAGAGACTTAATAAACTGAGAGCCAAGGAGCCTGTTTGAAATCAATTTGAAATGCAGTAGCATTCATTTTTATATATTTATATTTTTAAGTCAGGCATACTTTTTTATTTTTTTTTCGAGTTGGAATCTCACTCTGTCGCCCAGACTGGAATGCAGTGGCCGCTCCCGGCCACCACAGCCTTGACCTGCTGGACTCCAGCGATCCTTCTGCCTCAGCCTTCCAAGTAGCTGGAACTACAGGCGTGTGCTACCATGACCGGCTAATTTTTTATTTTATTGTAGAGAGGAGGTCTCACCAAGTTGCCCAGGCGGGTTCTCGAACCCACGGGCTCAGACAATCCACTCACCTCAGCCTCCCAAAGTGCAGGATTACAGGCTGAGCCACCGAGCCCGGCTATCAGGCATACTTTTGAAGCCAAATTACAAGGGTAGATTCTGGGTCCTGGTAAATGACAAAGATTGTCTCCTTGACTAAACTATAGTCAGGCTCCTCAAAGCCCAACTAGACGCCATCCTTGAGTATGTCCCCCAAGAGTCCAATTTTAGGAAAAAAAAATCTCCTGAGTCAATTTAGCCAGAAGCCTCTCCCCCCAATATCTAATCAACATCCTCATTCTCCACCATCTCCCAGCTATTATCTGATCACCTTAGCCTGCCTTCAACAGACATTCTATCAGGTCATTTCAAGCCAGAATCTTATTATGTTTCCTTATGTTTCCTCTGAATAGTTTTTCATCCACTCACTCTCCCCCCTCCCTTTGATTATAAAATCCACACTGTTCTTTATTGTATTCAGTGTTGAGCTCCATTATACCCTACTACAAAATTCTATCAGAGTAGCCTCTATACCTAACACAATAGTTTTGAATAAAGTCTACCCTACTTTTTAAAGAAGTGTCATGAGTAATATTTTTACTTTAACAGAAACAATTCTCCTGAAACAAGAGAGTGTTGAGCTATTTAATTGGACAGATATAGCATTGTAAGTCTGTGTGAAGAAGAGATCACTGGTTCCAGCTGGAACCACTGGCTACATCTTGTGATTAAAACTTGAATATACTTCTCCGACATTATCCTAGTGAAACGTGTACATTGAGGGACTAGAGAGCCAATGTCTAAAAATAAATAATTACGAAAGTTCCTAAACATTCTTGCTGTTGCCTTCAATCAAGAGAGTAACAGTGGAGAGTTTCAAATAGTTAATTACCTTGAGTAAATAAGAGAACATCAGAGTCATGAGGTTGCAATGGTTACCAAAACCTACTGAAAAGATAGTTAGCTGATCTCCTACCAGTTAGACATAAGTGTCATTTGAGTAACATTAAAAAACTTACTTATCTCTGAAATTTTAGTCCAAATAATCATTTTGAAAACTAAACATGATAACATATAATGTAAAATATAAAGTCACATTATTATAATTCTGAGGGCTTACAATACCTTTTTGATATTAAAATATGTAAGATATTTTTGGGATGTTGTTTTTAATACCTTAACCTTCCCGTCAGCTCTGTTGTTGAGAGCTGTAACAATCAGATTTAAGTGTGTTAAATGTTGTCACTTGAAATTTTAATGGGATAAATAATTATTATAAAATATGTTGATTTTTTTCATTGTCAGTGAAAATTACAATGCAACACATAGCAAGCTTTTAACTGAGAGAAAGTAGTTTTAATAGTGTCAGTTTATGGCATTGCATAAGAAATTCTCTAGGCAACCAATTATGTTTTTATTGCGGACACATATGGTAAAACAATTGAAATGTTTATGTAAAATTTTTATACTGTTTATCTTATTTTTTTAAGATTTGTGGTATATTTAAATAGTGGCATTTCCAAGTGAAAATTTATTGATATAGTGAGCTCCAATTGTGAGCATTTTGATAATCAGTTATGAATATAAAGTATTATATTGATTTCACAACCCAAAATGTGAAGCAGTCATTAACTTTTTTATAAACACATGCTTGATTATACTCTAAAATAGTCTTTGCATATTACAATGGCACATTGAAATTCCAGGAATCACATGAAATATGGAAACGACCATAAGGCAAAACCACAAATTATAAAGTATCCCTGATAAGTCTTATGAAACCTTAAAGAAGACTAAGCATCTGATAGTCAATTTATAGCACTGTAGGCTTCAAGAAGCAAACAGTATCTCCTCAAAGTCCAAGAATTGAGGGGTGACATGGTTCTCAGAGCCACAAGGACACCCCAGGATATTCACTGGTCACTTGGACAAAGTGTCTGATTTGAGTTCCCCTCTGGTTTGGTCATTGTTGATTTCACCTTTTTCCTCTTGAGGCAGTTTTGAGTGCAGGTGGTCTGCCACTGCATTTTCTTGGTGCTGCAAAGCCCTCTATACCTTGGCTGTGTCCTCCATTCAATCCCTAGCTGCTCTGCAGTACAATTGTCTCTTTGACCAAATGTAGCCACTGGGTGTGTCTGCAACTGAATTTACCTCAGTATACAGAGCAGTGTGTATGTGTGTATGAATTAATTATAACCTACACCATAGGGATGGTTAGATTATATTTGTAGGACCCTAATTAGGAATACAATTCAAAGGTGGTTAATTAACATCTGAAGGCCTTTGATCAGGAATTCATACTTCAGAGCTGGTACATAAGCTTTTCATACATCATTAAGTAAATATGCAACAGAAGGCTCATAATTAACATTATAAACATTGAAATGTTTTGTTTGTGAGGATTAAGTGATGTTCAGTATATATGGTTGTCTATAAAGAGTGTATAGTACATTCACACATCACATGTACTCATGCACGAACACACACACACACACACACACACGCACACTTTTTCTCTCTCTCCTTTTTCTTAACCAAAGATGCTGATACCTGATATGTAAACCAAGTAGAATGGATGTTCCCACCATTAATTTATTATTGTATCTGCCTTAGAATCAACTGAGAATTCCAAGGTGTTTGTAGGAGTGCCTAAAGGAAAATAAACACAACTATTATGCAATAAGTTATGTGATTGTTTTTGTACATACTCGGTAATGAATATTTTATGTCTGTCAGAATCCACTCTGAGGCCTTCTTTCACTCTAACGTGCTCCATGGTAGCAAGGTTGAAAATAAATTTTATACATCTACCATCTGTCTCTAGTAATCAGAAACTACCAATATTTACTGAAAGAACCCGACAATTGTTGACTGCAAATATTCACTTAGGTTAACACACAGCAACTGCTTTAATTAACAAAACCATACACGTTATTGAACTATTCTAGGGACAAAAGGGAAATTCATTTTGTACATGTTGACATTGAAAATAATCACATGAAAACACTAAAAATGTATATTTAAAGGCAAGAAATGGTATTGGTATTTGCAGAAATTTTGAGCCTTAAAATTAGAGATTTCAAATATAGTAATCACACAAACCTAAATTTAATTTCACAAAAACAACACTTTGTTCAAATGTTAATAATTTCAAATAGTACATATATATATACCTAATTACTCCTCAGTATTTATTAAGAACCACTTGATTGTCACAAAATTTTTAAATGGTTTTGCACTTCAGTGATTACATAGAATATTTTATGTACCTTTATTTTTTCTTAAAATCATAAACTCAGAGCACATGCACATTTATTGTGACTGATCCTGTTGTTACATACTTACTATTTATTCTCTTTTGCATTTTTATTAGCAAAGTATCCATTTTGTCTAAGGAAACAATGTGGTCAGTTGATAAACTACATTTCCCAGCCCCCTCTGCAGTTCAGTTGTTGTGCCCAAAGTAAATTCCAGAGACCACCAAAGAGTCAGCTCCGATGCAAACACATGAGGGTCTTTATTCAGGCTCGAGTCTGTGCTCACAAACCGAAACTGACACAGCAGCTCAAGCTTGGGAGCCCCGATCCAGTAAAGTAAGCATCTTTTATACACAATTTTGAGAGGACGGAGTGACACTACAAACTTGTTCACACAGGATTGGATAAAAACTATATGATGCGGTTACAGAGAATTTGATTGGTTGGTTTGAGTCTGATTTGCGTGGGCTCGGGCTTAGTTGCCTGTGATGGACAGGCAACGGCTAAACGGGCAGAATGGAATGCCAGATAAGCTAGGTTTACACAGTTACCGTGCGTAAATTAACTTTGGCATGCAAGCAAGAGGTTTGAAACAACACAGAGCCCACCAGGAGAGTGGCTGGCGCCACAGAGTCTACCATAATCTAAGCAAAGGAATGTCCGGAAGGGGCTTATTGCTTAACATTCACACACCGTTGCAGAGGCAGAAGGAGCCAACATGGCAATTGGGATAAACAAGAGCTTAACAAAGTTCTAAATGCAAACACTGCTTGAAACATTGTATAACTTTACAATCACAGTAACTACCAGGCACCCGACATGTGCCTAGTCTTATGGGGTCTGAGGTAGGATTTAAAATACAGTAAACGTGAGGTAAGAGTTCATAAAATATAGCAAACATGAGGTAGGGATATATAATATACAGTGCAGTGAACGTGAGGTAGAGATATATAAAGTACAGTGCAGTGAACGTGAGGTAGGGGTATATAAAATACAGTGAACGTTTCTTCTACAGCAAGTATAGCTTTTTGAGTCTCTTGGGTCCCTCACAGTGTGCTCATGAGATGGACTTATGGCTAATAAATTGTCTGTTAGGGACTTCTGGGAATTTTTCCTTTCTTAATATAAACATCACCTCTTTCTCTTTGCTGTTTATTTATCCCTGTAATTATTCTGGTATGAATTGCAAACATGAAGCCATGGATGGAGCAAGATTTTGCAACCGGAGTGTTACTGAAAATCAAAGCCATGCACCAAATATGATAAAGAAGAAAGATAGGAAACTGGGGCTAGGTACAGTGGCTTATGCCTGTCATGCTAGCACATTGGGATGCCAAGGCAGAAGGATGGCTTGAGTCCAGAAGTTCAAGACCAAGCTGGGCAACATAACAAGACCTTGTCTCTATAGAAATAATCAAAAAGTTAGCCAGGCTTGTGTCATGTGCCTGTAATTCAAGCTGCTTAAAAGGCTGAGGCAGAATGATTGCCTATACTCAGAAGGTAGAGGCTGCAGTGAGACATGAATGTGCCAGTACGCTCCAGCCTGGTTGACAGAACTCAACTAAAAAAAAAATTCCAAAAAAACCCATTGGATTTTATGATAACTTAGAGCTTCAGAGATGCTCTGTACTGCTTGCCTTTGAATGTTTATTTATGTGAGGGGTCACTGATAGATAAATTTCTATTACTTGTAGCCCAAGAAAATCTAAGACTGCTCTTAATTATGATATTTATGATATTTAACTACTTTTCACCCTTCTTGCTAAAAACAAGACCAATATTCAATCATTATTCATTAGAACAAATTTCAAATAAATAAAATTTTGCATAAATTTATTTTAATTTTCTCTAAGTAAGAAGCAAGCATCCATTAAGTTACAGATTTCCAAAGGAAGCAATTAAAATTTTTCACACAATAATCTGTTAACAACTTACAGCAAATTTACATTTTTGGGGTAAAGAAAAGATCAGTCATAGAAAATTAGTCTCAGTCTCTATTTTGAACATCTATGTTTATTTTGTATGGGTAATTCAACTTTGAATAATCCTAATGATGATAATGATAATTGATGATGATAATAAATGAAATCATACCTTGTACTTGTGAACATTATGCAGCACAGAAAATACTCTTATGTGCTATATATTATGTGTAGCCTTCTAATAAGTTAATTTGAGTAAAATATTACACAATTTTAAAATTAATAAAATTGAGCCTAAAAGAACTCAATGATTTGCTAAGTATGGCTAATATGTTGAGGAGTCAGATTTCATACACTCCTCATTGTTCTGAATTTATTCTGATTCTATTCTTTTACTGATATTTATATGCTTCTTGGAAGAGTTTGAAAGAGTTGTTCATGTGAACTAACAATATTTGAAGTAAAAAAGATCAAAATATGAAAATTATAGAGTTAATTTACCATTTTGTAATAGTAAGTTTTACTCTCACTCCATTACTGTGGATAGCATAGCATGTCATGCTCATATGAGTATTTTGATGGACTTGGTCATCATTCTGACTAATCCATCTCTGAAAATATGCGTTCAGATGTTCTAACTTCCAAACTCCTTCCATTTCCTTTTGATGGGAAGTTAATCCTTTTCCTAAATGAGATCCACAATCCTACAAACACTTTTTAAAAATATCAGGTTATCAGTTACTTCTTGTCATCATTTCCTTTCCAAGGCCAAAGGTCTATTACCTCATAACATTCTTGAAAAGATCATCAATTTCTTGTTCTTTTCTGATAACAGGTTTCTAAAAATTCCAATTGCTGGATCAGTGAAACCTACATTGCTCTTTCTCCTCTACACAGTATTCCACCCATTAAAACTTTTCTTGAAAAAAAAAAATTCAACAAACAAGCTGATTACAGCTAATTACATTTTATGGCTTTTAGAAATCTATAGAATTTCAAAACTAACTGGATATATTTTCTGATTGTTTTATTGGCTTAGTTTTAAGTTCTAAACCCTTTTCTTGTGCCACTTTGCTGCCTCCGTGACTTTCTACTAATTACTTTTATTTTCATCTTTAAAGGAAAATTAGAGATCTAGTCACCTTCCATGCTTCATGTTCACTTATATGGGTATGTTCATTTTTGCCATTCCTTGTTCCAATTTTACATTTTTCAAGTGGAAGTGGCAATTTCTTCCGGAGTGTCTTGAACCTAGTTTCTGTTTATGGCCTTGAGAGCTCAATTCTATTGATGATCTTCTATTCTTGTATATTATGTTTTTATGATATAATATGTTTACATGAATGTATGTATATGTGTATATATGTATATTTCTCTGTCATTTAAATATTTTTCAAAATTTTCTCTGGAAATCACTATTTTTTCCTTGCCCTGATTAGTTTTTTTGTTTTGGTTTGTTGATTTATTTGCTTTAACCTTATCTATGATGACATTAGAGAAGTCAGTTCTCCACTCCTTATTCATGCAAAAATATAATGAAATATGAGTTTGTTTATGACCTATATGTTAAAGTATTAGGTCATAGATCATATATAATCATATATCAACATTGGAGCACAAAAATGCTCTAATAAATGTTGTTAATACAGTCACATCTTTAAAATTCTGTGGAACAAATTCAATTGATTCTATCCTTTTCCTTTGACACTTAGTAAAATATTGAAAAGTTAATGTCTCCCTCCCTTTGGACACCGTCTTCTTTCTATAATTGGCATGATGCCACTGTTTTGTAGTTTCCTTCTTACTTTTTTGGCTACTGTGTAGGTAGTAAAATACACCTACTCTCTTGCTATTTCCTGAAAAGTCAGTGGTTACCGTAACTTCCCCTACTGCTAATCCTGTCCCCTAAATATCTCTCATACACTTTTTTCTTCCAAAATTGTTTTTCTATTTTAATATGACTACATCTCATACTTATAACGATGGCCTAAATCATTATCTTAATCTTTTTATTTTTTGATAACCCACTTTCCACATTACCATACCATCTTTACAACTATTTTCTTCTATAAAATCTAAGTGTTATTGCATATTTATAGTTACAACAGTAAAAGCTGTGGTAAAAAAATTAACCTGAAAGAATCTTTTATGATCTGACCGTGAGAAATATTTTCAAGTACCATTTCCAGAAGAAGCTTGTCCCTGGAAAATGTGTTTTCACTTATGAAAAAATAATTTGCACTTTTCAAAATGTAAATTGCCCTAGCACATTTATCCTGTAACATATGCTGTTCTTTTCCTGTACTGCCCTGCTTCTGCTCCACCAATCAGGTTAATTTCTATTCTTTCTTCAGTGATCATCTCAAAAATTACTTTTTTCAGGAAGTCTTAAAATAGTGTTAAGCTCGCCTTCACAGTACCATAGTGTTTTGTATCTGTTAGTATTAAGTCAGTTAATCATACTATATTGAAGTTTTTCAATAATTTTCATAATTTTTATACAACCTTAATAATAGCTAACGTTTAAGTGCTTTTCAAGCAAGCATTCATTTTTCTTAACAATGTGAGATACATTTGCTGATATCACTGTATTATAAAAGAAAAAAATTAGGCACAGAAACAGTTAAACAACTTGCACAAAGTTTCATATTTGCTGAATGATAAAGATAAGACATTACATGCATGAATTAATTCCATCTTCATATTCCTCAGTAAAAATCTCAGCATCCAGCACAATGAATTACTCATAGCAGGGACCTAATGTGTGTTTATTGAATGTTAAATGAGATAGGAGAAATATACTAATAGGCATGGGAGCATACAAATAATTCAGTTAAGTACTTATTGAAATTGCTTCAGCATGTCTGCTTAATTAGTGTTCACATGAGAGGCATCAAGATTTAAAAGCTTATGTACAAATTCACATATGGTAAATTCCACAGTTGTTTTTTTTTTCTTTTTTCTCTCATGTAGGAATGAATTTAGTTTACAGGCAGATGCCTAATTTTGGTGCTTAGATAAAACAACAGAATTGCTAAAGAAGAATTGAGAAGAAATTCAGAGGATCAATGAAACCATAAAATAAAATTCTATTTTTTTCCAACTGAAAAATCTCCCATGATTTCTTTAAATTCTCAGTGGTTTTAAATTGTGATCTTGGCACCCTTCATCATTTTAATGCTTTGCGTAGACACTTTAAGTACGTGATCATAAATCATAGTGAGAAAGGTAGAGCAAGAACACTTTGTAAGTTTGCTGTTGCCAGTGACATTTTTAAATGAGAAATTGCTTCTGTATGTCTAAATGATAAGAGAAAGGAGACTCTGAAGGAAACATGACCAACCTTTATCCCAGTTTTATTTTACAACAAAAATTGCATGCATTAAATTTGAAATATTTAAATTGACTTTTAAAATATTTTAAAAATATTTTGTCATATTATTTAAAAATTTATATCAACAATTTGAGCTATAATTCTTTTGTATAAAGATAAACCTGTTTCCCCTAAACTCCTCATCAAGCTTGCCTTATATATACCATGTTCATTGATGTCTTTATCCCTTTTCTCTGTGTTCTAGAAATGATACCTTCTTACCATTTCATATTCTGCTTTTCCAGGCTACCCTGGAATAATAATCTTAATTGAGCTCACTTGATTTCTATAAAGCTTATGTCTATTCTACATTATATAACACTCCATTGCTTATATTTGTCTTGTTTTGTGAGTTGTTTATTTGCTTAGTAAGACCTTATTGTGCAACTACTATAAGCAAAGCATCATGTTGGGACCTAAAAATAAGATGGTGAAAAAGTCACAACCATTATATTACTAAAGATTTTGGAGCTAAAGGCCATGGAAAACAATGAACTGGAAATTTATTTAGAGTCACAGACTGGGATGTAATCAAAAAACACTTCCAAGCACCTGTGATAATCTCTTTGCAATTTCTGCCCATAAGATCTCAGGATATTAAGCAAGAATGACTGGTACATGCCTTTCTGAATGGTAGCATTTATCATGGTCATATTATATCCATTCCACTATTTTTATGCTCAATGTTTAAGTTCAGGGGTCAGAGAAAAAGGTGACAAGTGGATAATTTGAAATTTTCATATATAGATCTATGGCTTTAAAGGAATTCATCAAATCTAATGATGGGTACCATCATAAGATCCTAAACTTTGGCTCTGATGCCATAAGCAAATTGGTCTTTGAGTTGTCTAACCTGGAAGAATGAATGCATTTTTAGTTCTTATGTGAGAAAACCAAATATTTTGAATAAGAGAACAGATTCTGTTAGATGCTTTGGTATTGTCAAAAGATTTGCTTTTTCTTTGTATCAGGCCTATTTTTGTGAAAGGATTATACTTCCAGTTGCACTCAGGTTGGCCATATGATTTGCTTTTTTCCAATGAAATGTGAGTTTTGTATGGTATGCACCACTTCTGAGCAGATGTTTTAAAAGCCTTCATGAGATCCTGTTATCTCTATTTTTCTATGTGTTATGAGTCTTGGTAATCACAGATAAAGGATTCTTCTTTAGCTGGAGTTCAGTAAGAAAAAAAAAAAATTTTGGAACAAAGTCAAAGTGGACCAGCAGTGGACGTTAACATGATTGAGAAATGAACTTTTGTTTTTGTAAGCTAATGAGATTTGGGGTTGTCTGCTTACTACAAGATAACTTAGTCTAAGCTGATGATAAAGAAATTAAAACAAAGCATATATCATCTCTACCATCATAAAACTTTAAGTCTGTCTACTAACACAGAAAGCATTTAATATAATAATCATAGCAACAGATAGAAAATTGCAACTGAGAAAAATATTTCAAAAGAAAATCATAAGGTAATTTATTAAAGGAATTTGCACATTAACAGATGTCAGAGGAAGGCCTCCTGAGCAGGGCTGCCTTAGACTGGCACGTGGTCTCCCATGTAGGTTTAATGATTCAGGATATTCGGGTTTTAGAATAGCTTCCTCAGAATATTCCAAGTCCCACTCTGACTCCTGGGACAAAAATAAGCTGGGAGTGCCATGTAAATGGGGGACAGAAACTGAACCAGGACAACATGGAGCCCCATTCCTGATATTTCCCCTTTGAAGTGCTTTCTTAACTCCACAGGATAAACAATTTTATAACTGCATTAGAATATGTATGCCAACAAGATTATATTCCTCCCACAGTTTCTAACAGAGTTGTAACTTACATTGTATATTCTGTTACATTAAAGAAATCACTGGTGGCAATCTTCATCTACTTCAAAATGGTCATCTGAAAATAATTTAGAAAATGCTGAAACAAGAGTAGGTACCTATGAAGTGAATGGGAAGGAGATAGAAGACAAAGAAAACTATTTTTAGCCCAGTGAGACTCATTTAAACGACAACAAAAAAGAAGACAGGAAAAAATTATAAAATTAGAATAACAAAAAGACTATGAATGAATTAAACATTTAATCAGTTTGTAATGGAGTTAAAATGGTTAAACAGTTTGATCACCATAATTCCAAGCTCTCAACATCAACTCTTTTTTGCTAAAATGGACACGAATTCCATACATTCCAAAAATATATGCTTATATTTGATTTTCTTCTTTTTAATATTTCTTTCCTAAATTGATTAGAAGAATTTGGAAGTAATTTGTTTTAAATTCTTCTAATCAATTTTCATGATCACATCTATAATGTCATTACATTGCAACAATGATCTAGGCAGTTCAGATATTACTTTATGGTATTCTTTATTTTTTTAAGTAATCACAGTTGATTTAATTTTTTTCTTTACTTGCTTCTCCACTGGTTTAATTTCGTCTTTAAATGCATGGAGAAAACACTCTGTTTGTCAAATTGCCTTTATTTTTTGTCCTTCCTTTTTGTTTACAAGGCCAGATACTTCTTTTCCCAATGTATTTCTTATGATGATGTAACTTCTGTGCTTTCTCATAATGTGTCAATAAATTGTAAGTTTACAAAAGCAACCATGGTCCAAGCAAATCCTGTTCATTTTCATGCCCCTGTGTGAGAAAAACAACCTAATACACATCTTCCCAAATGTCTGACATCAAACTCAGGTCTAGAATTCTTTTATTGTGGCAGTGCCTGTTCTTTTTTATTGACCTTTGTGTTTTACAGTTTCCTTTAATATATTCATTCTATTTTCATTGTTATTTACCTTATAGTACAAGACTCTTTTCCTCTTCAAAATAATTTAAAACCTAATGTTGTTTACATAATTTAAAAAGCATTTTCCTATGTATCCAATAAAATCTATCCAAATTTAACATAGTCATCTAGTATAACTGCCCTAGTCATCAAGTTATGGTTAAGTCAATTATAAATATTATTAAATTCATATCTGCCAATTATAAGAAGCATCTCTCAGTAATTTTGTATATCTTAGATGGCCTGAGATCTCTGTCCTTTACTTTTAGCCAAGCTTATTTTCCCAACCATATAACAACAACAACCATATATATGATAGATACTTGGTAGATACTAGATCCCATTTTTTCTGTCATTTAATGCTATATTTGCATCTAAAATCCCACTTTCATACTTTTGTGCTGTGTGCCTTCCTTTTTGCAAACAAACAAAACATTTTTCATTGCTTATTTTTGGCCTGCAGGACAAAAACTCCCTTTTAAAATAGACATTGGTAACCAATACTAAGAAATTGTAAAAGACATTAGTTGATTTACATGTTTGTTGATAACATCACCTACCTCACTGTGGTTGATTTCAATCTGCCTCCCAGAGATCTATTGTTCTAAGACCTGTACAATGCTCCCATTGTTCTAAGACCTGTACAATGGAAACTATAAAAGTACATCAAGTGGTACTGGTAATGGTGGGGACATGTTGGTCTGATCTCTTTTATTTCTTAAAATACCGAGCACTTGTTTTCTTGTGTGTACCATTGGTCCTAACTCCCAAAGGTAATTTCTTTGCATTAACAATGTGTGGTTTCCTCAATATTTAAGATATTTACGTGTGTAATATTGAAATTACACCTTAAATTTTGAAGGTTAAAGCTATTAGAAATAGTGTATTTGCCAAGCTTGGTGAGAAAACCAGAGCCATGAAGAATATTTCGATATTAGGAGACTTATTATAGAAATTACACCTACACAGCAGTCAAGAGTGCTGAGAAAATGAAAACCTGGAGAGGAAAATAAAAGATTAGACTCAGTACCCGCTTTAAGGACTGGCAGGTGAAAACACGGATATTTACAAAGGTAATTGAAACAATCAATCATGTCCTTCGAGAAGGATCTTGAGGGTAGCGTAGGTATAAGGGCTTCTGTGTAGTTACCACCTCTGTGACTTCACAATCAAGCACTTGAAGTCAGTTAAGGCCACTTTTGGTCAACAAGGCCAGCAGTTGAGAAGAAAAACTGAATACAGAATAGAATATGGTCAGGGGTAACTTCAATGTCTGTTGCCATATCTGAACATAATGACTTTCAGAAACTGACCACAGAGTTACTTTTTCCTTCCATATCTCATACAAAGCTTTTTGGATATTTGTCATTTAGAATCACAGAGGGATAGTCTGGGAAACCTAGCTTCCATCTTAACTGAGTTGACAGCACTATCTAGAAAACAGAACATGGATCAAGCTTAAGAAAGAGTTTAGGCTACCCTGAAAATCCATTTTATACTGTTACTAAAATATACAAATTTTATACTTTACTTATCTTAGTTTGCTGAGAAGAACAATTTTTATGTCAGTATCAGAATAATTATGCCAACAAGATTCTATTCCTCTCAAGACTTCTATATAATAAAGTTGTAACTTATATTTCCATGTTTAAATCAAACAAATTAAAGTTTATTTTTAAAACCTTAATTAAAGCAGAAATAAGTTAAGCCTAAAATTTATGTTTAATAGCCTCTGAATATAATATTTAACCAAAGGTTTGTGATAACTGTAAAATTAGTAAACATAGTTTACCATCAGAAATTGTATTTGTTTCCACTTTAGTATGAAATATTTAGCTTGGGAATTTGCTCCCTTAATCTGTAAATTAACTAATCTTCATAATGCAGGTTCTCATCTAGGGCTATTTTACCTTACTTTTTCCTGTGGCAGCATAAAAAAGTAATAGTAATAAAATAGTCTCTGACAGAGAATAATCAAACCCAAGGCAAACTTTGATTTTGTTCTACACTGGTTTTACTTAAAATTCATGACCATAGACTTCATAGGAACTTGATACTGCTAGAAATCTAATATGTCCCTTTAGTATAATCATTTTTCACTCTTGAGATTATGATATATCTTTAGCTTTTCCCCTCAATATTCAGCTACTATACCTCTTCCCTCTCAGCCACAGGTCTCATGTCAGATTGAGAAAATAAAAGTATTCAAGGAGGAACTCAAGTTCTTACCTTTAAATCTCAAAGGCATCTTGTATCTGTACTTATGAGCTTAGTCTTTCCTCTTGTTAAATGGAAAGATTATTCTGTCTCCTCTCAAAATTCACATATTTCATTTGCCCTCTGGACTCCAAAACTCTTTGGTCTATTTGTATGTACCAAACCTCCTGTTAAAATTGAACAAGACCTCAATGAAACAAATGAATCTCTTTATCCATTGTTATTAATCTGCCTATTCCTTGTTCTAAAATTAGCACCACTATCTCCACAGTTGTTTGAGCCAAAAATTCAGTAGTCCTCCTCAGATTCCCTTTGTAAGTCGCGTAACACACCAGTAAATTCTGACAGTTACAACTCCAAAATGTATCTCAAGTGCACCATTTTTTTCATATACATTGCTGCTACACTAACTGTAGTCCCAGTCATCTCCTATCTTAATTTCTATAATGATCAATTTGTCCTCATTCTACCCTGCCTGGGTATTCTTCATGGCTCAAGGCCTGCTAATTACATGCTTCGTTACTGGAACCAAGGGAACATGAGTTTCCTAACATACTACCTTAAAAAACATGATTTCTGGTGTGGAATAATCTTACTTCATTGTTTTTAAGGCACATCATTTTATGGTCACTTCAAACCCTTTTGTCAATGATGCCCCCCAAAATTCTCTTACTTTCAGATATCTTTATAACTATTATCAGCTATAAAGTCTATGATAAAGGGTACCCGCAAACTCAATGGGACACATGTCAATCATCTTATTCCTCTAAATTTTGGAAAAGGAAGTCCAAAATTTAGTATTTCATAATTTTAATTGTAGAGAAAACTCTCCCACGAACACTCTCACCAAACTGTATTGGTTACAGTACAAGAGTAGATTTTGTAGTTGAATAAACATGCATCTGGCAAATTTTATATCGGTCTCTTCTCTTGTAAGATTCACACATAGGTATGAGTGACTTCTTAGAAGAACTTTCCACTTGATACAGTAGAAGAAATAATATTTATCTGCTTTCAGCACTTATCTTGGAATATTCATGGTATTATATTTTTTTCAGGAATCTTTCCATATGACTACTGGACTGGTGGGTCGCCCAACTACTGGCACTTTATAAGTAGTTATATGAATAAAATGTGTTGATTTGAAACTCTAGATCCTGTTTCTACTTATTCCCTTCAATGCTGGAGAAACATTGTCCCTCTAAGTGTACTGTTTTTCAATGTTCTGATTGTATGCTGTTGTTCATAAACATTGTAAGTACTATGAAGGAAGAAATTATACCTATAGTGTCTAGTATTGTATCTGTTATTTATTAAATCAGTATAAAAATCTATTTACTAGATGAACAATTAAGTGAATGAAAGATAAATGAATGATTAATGAATTACACAACAAAGTACACAAGTAAAATTTGAGTTAATGAATGGCTGGGCTCCTATTTATTGGGTTCTAATTCTTTCTCTTAGAAATAAAAACATGGTAAAATGAGGAATGCTGGTGTCTGCACTATACTTCTACTAGGTTTTAGTAAGAAGGTATAGCTTGAATTACAGTCTTGGAAATTATAAGCATATGGGAGATATTTGAATTTGTCATATTATCTAGGGAGAGGATATAAAATAATAAATGGGTCAAAAGAGAAATCTAGTGATTGCATTGGGAACACAATATTTCTTGAGCAACTACCCTTTGTCACACATTGTGCCAAGTGATTTCATGAATGACCTCATTTATTCTTAGTCCTACAGGTGAAAAACTAAAGATAAAAAAGCTTAAATGTCATCTCTAAGGTGATTATTTCTAATTGTGGAAGGCAAAATATAGAATATAGGGAACTCCTATTTACAGAGCCTACCTTTTACTGTTTTTCTCAGAAAGAATTGTGCAGTAGTGGAAAAAGAATCCAATAAATAGAAGAAAATCAGTATGATTTAAATAGAATAAAACCAGTATTCAAGGACTTGTTTCTTTGCATATTTTAGGAAATTCTTCCAGTTACTTTGCCAGGTTCCTTATTCTTTCTCCAAGACTGTGGCTCTAAAACTTATTCAGTGACTTCGAACTTGTTGTGTTCATTTGTTTTTGCCAGGTCTTATCACTGGAGATTAAGTTTAGCTTCATACCCTAGTGAAAGTTGTTAGTTATGTATGCTCATAGATGTACAAATCCCAATAATAATTACTGACTCCTGAGTAATCACCCAAACTGAAAAATTAGAGCTAACCATTTTGAGAATTATTAACCAGACTTATTCATCATCTAGCATATACCTATAGGATTCCCTCAAGCATTCATGCTCCAGAAAGTGCCCCTTTTCCTACCACCTACTTGATTGCAACTGTTTTTATAGTGCTAATGGAGCAAGATCTACAAATCCTCTCCATTTCATGGGATTGACCAAATTGTGCCAATCAGTCCTGTCTTCGAAATGTTGAAAAATAGAACTACAGAACACGACCTGTGTTTCTAATGGTAGCTGAGATCCTCCATATAAAAAAAAAAATTGTCAATATATAGGTTTGGTCAGACAAAACTGGAAAAAAAGGCTAATTTCTGAAAAGAGAATAAATTTAATGACCATCCTTATAAAGATAGAGACCAGAGGGAACAGGAGACCTGTTGACATATAAACACCAGACCTGATCTATTTTGAGACCAATCAGCATTCCAGTTATTGAGTTCTGTGAGACACTCCAATATGTTACAACAAATTTCTCTTTAAACTTAGGCTAGCCCAGCTTATTTTCTGTTACTTATATTCAGCAGAATGCTAACTATTACATGTTCCTTAGATATTCTCTGAGTTGCATTTCTAGAGTCAGACTCTGCAGATTCTTTTGTTCCTGAATACAATTTGGGTCTTGTGTCAGGATGAAATAAATTTTCCTTCTTTGCTTGCTCTGTGTTTTAGCAAAAAAAAAATCATTTTTTATACTGGAGTCTATTGCACAATTTATCACAGCCTGTTATATTGTAGTCACTTATGTGTGTTTATCTCCTGCAAGACTCTAAAGTCCCTTCCCTGGAGGTCAAGGCAATATTTTATGCATCGTTCTATCAACACTAGCACCTAGAGTAGTTTTTGGCATATGAGTTGGTTCAAAATAAAATAGATATTAAATTATATTGTATGATTTGAATATCTCACTTAAATTATAAATGCATTAAGGGGTGAAAGTGTGAATATTACTTCATTTAATCCAATAAAATTTGTAATGTGTTCAATGAACAATATAATATTAGTTCCCAGAAAATGAACTATTTATCCTGATCAGGTCACTGCTAAATGATTTAAGAAGCTGTATATTAATGTAACTGCAATTTATGATCTTAAAAATTAATTTGAGTGTGCCTTTAACTACATTCCAAGTCTCACTGTAAGAAAGTGATTCCTGCATGTCATACTTTGTAATAACTTTCTTCAGTTAATGAATAACTTTGCTTTATAGTTCATCATAGGACCAGGCAGTTCATAAACTTCCCAGATACTGGAAAATTATTGAAACTGTATATCAATTTCAAATATTTTCACAACATAAGAATCATAAAAATGCATTTTAAAATCATGTTTCACCAGTCTAGAACAGTAATTTATATTCATCTGAAAAATTATTATGGTTTTTGTTTGTTGTAGTTTTGCAGTTTTTCAACCCCTAGATTATGAGTATTAGCACAGTTTTAACAGCAAGATATGTCATCAAAATAAATAAGGAAAATTCTTGACAGAAATCTAAGATAGTCTGCAGTTTTGACCATGAAAGCACTGAGCATTGGCATTAAGACAGACACAGATTTACAGAAATCAGCAAAGCAATTAAGAATGAAAAATGTCAAGTAAATAATAACAATTATAATTTTTTTAAACAAGCCAAAAATTTTCGCAATATTGCAGCAGCTAGTAGATTAATACTTTATAGAAGCAAGAAAAAATATAAGAGAACAAGACAAGGTGGCTGATGAAAACACAGGAAAATGATCAAAAATCAGGCTTTCTCATCAAGGTAGTAGACAACTAACTTATTTTTTCTTATGTTACTCTCCGATTTTCACTTATGGAAGAGCCAGACGAGCAAATAAACACAAACAATATAAAACACAACAAAAATATGGAGTGTATCTTCTATTATAAAATGAAGAAAATGAGAAAGAAAGGAGTCATTAGGATACAGGATATTTCAATACCTTATGAAGATGAAAAACTTGTGGTAGTATCTATTTGTCTGTTATATATTTGCCTTGATTACCTTCCATAGTCTACTCTACCGACAGGACAAAACAAGGATAATGCTATCATACATACCCAGTTCAGTGAAAAAATGTGGTCAGTCTTTATGGTTTCTCACTTAGGTGTGCTGCTCTGCTGTCTCTTAGTTCTGTCCATTTACTTTCCCTCACAGAAGTTCCACATCCCTCAGGGAAGTTAAGAAGATGGACTAGATGATACTCCATTTTTTTTTTTTTTTTACTTATGAACACACATTTAAATAATGAGAACCTCATCAGTCCATAATTGTAAAGAGAGTACTTGTATTCTAATCATTTGTCTAGATTTTGGCCTTTCATCTTTCTCTGTCCTCTAGTACAGTATCTTCTTTTCCTGGTTCATTTTTTTTTTTCTCATATATTTTGACACTAATTGCTGAGTCATTGATATTTGTCTTTTTCCTTGTTTCTCAAACACTGTTATTCAACACTCTATGTAATCAGGACAAACCTCATTTATTAAGGAGCATGATTTTGCCCCCATGAAAGAGAGAGAGAGACTAGAAGGATTGCAGAGAGATATTTCTATCCTTTTTTTTGTTTTAACTAGAAATCATTTGAAAGATTCTGATGCAAGAGGTTAGTGCAGTCATTAGAGATAGCAATTTGAAATAGATGAAAGTTGTCAGCTGGGCACAGTGGTTTACATCTGTAACCCAGCTCTTTAGGAGGCCGAGCAGGGAGGATTGCTTGAGCCCAGGAGTTTTGAACCAGACTAGGCAACATAGTGAGACCTCATCTCTACATAAAAATTATAAAAAATTAGCCTGGTATGGTGGCACATGCCTGTAGCCCCAACAAAAGGGCAGTCTGAAGCAGAAGGACCATCTGAGTCCAGGAGGTCAAGGCTGCAGTGAGCAATGATTGTGCTCTGGGCAACAGAGAGAGACCCTGACTCAAAAATTTTTTTTAATAAATTTAAAGACAGAGAAAATTGTCTGCAGACTACTTTATGCATTTTATGGTTAATTATTTAATTGTTAGCACAAATGAGAAAAATTCATTACCCAAGGCCAGAGTGGTTTTAATCACTACAAACAACAAGTAACAAATCATTTCTGGGAAGCAGAATGAGTAGTGGTGAGCGGCTGACTTTACTTTTCATATTATGTTCATCTGATCAATTTAATTTGTGCGACATGCATGTAGGGAACTCACATGTACATTGATACTTTTTTTTTTGGGAGAAAAGCATTAACTAAATATTAATCACAAAAGTATACTGGTAAGGTATACAATCAAAACAACAAAAAGTCTCTAGGAAAAGTAAAGACCAGCCGGGCTCGGTGGCTCAGCCTGTAATCCTGCGCCTTGGGAGGCTGAGGTGAGTGGATTGCCTGAGCCCGCGGGTTCGAGACCCGCCTGGGCAGGCGAAACCTCATCTCTACAATAAATCAAAAAAATTATTGGGCGTGGTAGCGCACGCCTGTAATTCCGGCTACTCAGAAGGCTGAGGCGGAAGGATCGC
>CAUYQG010184248.1:0-44192 GCA_963574415.1 Tarsius wallacei
GAGCCCAGCAGGTCGAGGCTGCGGTGGCCGGGAGCAGCCACTGCACTCCAGTTTGGGCGATCGAGTGGGACTCCAACTCAAAAAAAAAAACAAAAACAGAACTACAGACTGCATAGTCATTAGTCATTGTAGTCTAATAAATACTTATTAAAACATGATTTAATCTTGCTAAGGGAAATGTGAAATTCAACAGTAGCATTGATTTTTTTTTTTTTAAATATATGTCAAGGTATTTTCATACAATTATGATAATAATGTAAGAATAAAGGACAGTTCCACAGATAATAAATGATTCTGGATCTATCAGTAGTTATTTAAATAAAACAATTTAAAAATATCTATCATAGTTTCAAAACATATTTAGAATATTCTCAACAAGCTCAAAGACTGACATATTTTATATGAAATCAAAGGTTATGAGCACAGAATAATATAGCAAATTAAGGGAGTGGTCATCACATTGATTCTATCAATCGCATTTCATACACTGCTGGATGCAACTACATCTTTACTTTAATTGCTTAAGATGCATCAGGACTGTCAACAGTGGGAAATTGCAGGGGGACAGGTAGAGCAGAGTTGGAGGTAGTGGGGGAGGGGTACACACTCATCAACAAGGATACCTGCGTAATGAACATTTGTATACTTAACCCTGAATTGTACCCCACATCTTTAAAATAAAAGATAAAAAATAAATAAAATGCATCAGCAGGGTGCATGTCTTGTTGATATTTAGAATAAAATCTAAATTTTAGATTATTAGAGGTTTATATAAAAACATTGAACTCTATCTTTCATTTATAGAAAATTAGGCTACTATGTGATTGTACCACTACTAGCCTGAAAAACAGATCAATGTGATTCAAAAAGCAAACAAAAAATCAAAGTTATATTCAATAGGTATTAGATATTCATGTTTTTTCTGAGGATTCTACTAAAATCTGCTCATTGACCAATTGTTCCATAAAGTCTGGTTTCTTATCAACCTTGTGAATGACTGGTTTTATATATCATGCTATAATACAATGAAAATGAGATCGGCGTCTCTTTATTACTCTTTATAGCCACTGTCTTTCTTACTGTAAGTGAGAAATCTTTTGTAGAAGGTCTTCCCATGCCATCTTTCATACTCAGCACAACCTCCATTTCAATTAGATTACTTGCATCTTTATCTAACAATCGAGATAAAAAGTGTAGAGGGTTCACATTAATGATATGCCAGACCTGTTCACACATGTCTACTCTTAATGGCCTGTTCTAAAATTACCTCACCACTCATATTACTGTATCATTGTTACAATCTCCAAATTTAAATCATGCCCCACTCTCTGAAAGATAATTATAACTTTTCCCTCACAGATTTTTCAAAATTGTTCACTCCTTCTCCTAACCTAGACATTTAAACCATCGCAAGTGTATTGGCCTGGAAACAGCATCTATTTAAGGAATTCTATCTTCAGTGATGAGTTTTATCACATGCTATGTTAACCAGGCCCCCTACCAGGGCAGTCTGTGTCTCCTTTAGAAAGTTTGGGTGTTTTGTGTTATTAGTGAGTTCGTGGAGCTACACTCATACCCTGTTCATTCATCATGATGAATTCTCTAGATGCCAATGCCAAATTATGATGACATACAAAAAGATGGTGGATCAACAGAACAAAGTAAAATTGACAAATTATCTACATTGACTATGAATAAAATATTTTAATAATGTTAAGTTTTATCTAAATTAAGATGACAGTCAAAATAAAAACTGAACAATGACTAAATATTTCTCTTAATATATGAATAGTGTAATGAGAACTTTCTCTGTGTAAAAGAAAATCAGAGCATCAAATATAGACTATATCTGGTATTGTCTTTTATTGTTGTTTTGTCTTAAAATTTTATTAAATGTAAATTTTGCTTTCAGTATTGTCATAATTTCTATCATAAGTCCTCTCATAATTTGGATATAAAGGCTTTTGCTTGTAAAGATTTTTCTATGTACCACTGTTTATAAATTGAATCCAAACTGAAACTGAGAGCTAATAGAAATATTTCATCCTCCGGTAATAAATATTTAGATTTTTTGTTTCTGAGACATTTTAAAAATAATCATACTTTATGGCTTTACTTGAAACATCTATGAAAATAAATGTACAAGGTTTTGTTCATGTATCTCACTGTTTTTTTTTTAAGAAGACAAATATTATTTGCTTTTAGAAATAAATGGCCATTCATTATAAATTGTTTAGCTCTAGGTGCATTATTTTAAAGTTTTCAACACAGATAAATATCCATGTATTATTAATGTTGGATATGACTCTTTAGCCCATATATCTACAATCCATGTCAGTGGCAGCCTGTGTTTAAAGGAAGAATATTATCTACTTCCAGAGCTACACGTCTGTTGATATTTCAGGAAATAAAACATACTTTCCACTTTCTTAACTTTACCACATTCACCAGAATTAATTTATTTTATTACTTATATCTTTTGTGAAAAAGTATTATATTTAGTGTTTATGTAGCAATAGGGATGACTTTAATGAGACCTAGAAGTAGTTCTGAAATCAGGCAGTGACATTTCACTGGAGATTACATTCTGGTTCTAAATCTTTTTCTATCTAGAATGGATCATACCCCAAAAGGAGATTTATCAGAAATAGCAGCAAAGCTTCCCATGATAGATTGGATATTGCATGTTCAGTAGAATCTCTTTGTCTTGATACCTAGCTTTAGAAAAGCCAAATGTGTCTAAAAAGTGAAAAGAGAAACCTATAAGGGAGCACTTTAAAAAAAAATTGAGTCTTTTAAAGACCTAGCACTTAAAATGTTTATCACAAAAATTTGTCAAACATCCTATCACTTTTTTATTTTTCTGTACTCACAAAATTATAAGAATGTATTGATTGACCAAATGTATGGATCTGTTAGGTACAATTAAAATAACTAAACCGAAGCTATACTAAATTGAAAAGGTAAATAAGACCAAAGCACAAGGTTTAATTTTAAAATGAACAATTCCCAAGCATGATGATATTTTCAGGTTCCAAAAGTCATTTTCAATCAAAAATAAATTTCAGTAGTAAAGGTTATGAAACTGTCTGAATCCTCATTCACAGTTAGAAAAGATTCCTTATAATTTTCATGGACAATCTCTTTAAAATCTTTTATGTTTCATCAGGGAAAATTGTGTTCCAATTAGCATATCTCTCTAAAATCTCTCCTATCTTCCTTCTCATTTATTTTAATTAGTATTTAAACATATACTATGATAGCTTACTAAAAAATCAAGCAAGACAGAAAAATTTTAAAAGTAAGTTGTATTATATATACTTTAACTCACATAGAAATATATGAAAAGAAAATAATGAAGAAACTTCAAAAATAAGTATACCTACTAATTTGCTGCATCAAACGCTTTCATTTTCCATACTTAAAATAGTTACAATGACATTAATGAAAGCATTTGTTAGTAAAAACCTGTAGATAGCTCTTTCTGATATCTTTCTTACCCTTCTTCCACCAGAGGTGATCTATTCTTGAATTTGTGTTTTTAGCAGCCACGCCTATTCTATGTATCTAAGTATTTAGTTCCATGTATTTAAAAAACGTTTTATGTATCTACAAAAATTATTTGAATTTTTTTATGTTTTCATGCAAAGCATACTGCAACTTCTGCCTCATAATTATTTCAAAACAATGATTAATTTTGATATGAGAATCTCTAAAGAATCTTTTGTTTATTCATTTTAACAGCATTTTAGCATCCCACCTATGATATTATTAATATATTAAATTAGATACAGTGAAAGGAGATTTTATACACATATCTACTATATTTATTTTATTTTATTATTTATCACTGAAAATAGTGCTGTAATAAATATTATTGTATGTGGATCCATGTGGATATTTCTAGTGTTTCTGAAGGGCACAATCTGCAGAGAAGAATGAATGAGATGATGGGCTTGCAAATTTACTCAGTAATGATACTTTACCCAGTAATGATACTGCACCCAGTAATGATACTGCTTTCCAAAGAAGAAGAAACAAAGATGTGAAAAGATCCTGTTATTTCCCATACCATAGCAGGGTGTGATAGTTTCCACTTTTCATCATTCAACAATTTGGTATTGACAGATTTTTATATTTCTGCCAATTTTCATGGCAAGATTATTATTTCAATTTGCATTTCTCCCACTTCCAGAGAAAATAGACATGTTTTCAAATGTTCGCTGTTTTCTCAACTTGCCCTTGAGAATCAATATTTTAATATTATTTGCATTTTCTTTGCTCTCCTTTTTTCATTTTATGGTCTCTATATTTTCTAAATACTAAATTTTATTGTTTAATGGACTGTAATGCATTATCTGAGTCTGTTATTGTCTTGTTTTATTGTCTGTCTTTAAAAATTCAATGTAAATTTATTAGTATGTTATTATCCAAGTTTCTTTTTCTTTTTAAATACACTATTGCTTATTTTTAACTATCATATGAATTTATCTAATATTTAAAAATATTAATTCTCTAAGTTTTTGAACCACCTAAAAATTTTTTGCATATGTGTTATCTAATTTTATTTTGTTTCCATATACAAAGCCAATTGTTTCAGCATTACGTATTGAACACAATCTATTTCCACTGGTTTGCAATATCATCTCTGTAATATATCAACTTCTCACATATATATGAGGAACTATTATCAGGTTTTTTTAAGACTTCATTCACTGAGTGTGCTGCATCACAGATATTTTTATAGTCTATATCATAGTTATTTTTCACTGTGTAATGTTACACTGAATATTTTATTTTGATTTCATAACAGGAAGGAAGTTCAATTTGCTACTTCAGAATACTCTGGTTTATGCTACACAGCAATGAGAATAAATGCAATTTACTGTGTGCAACAAAATGAATGAATCTCACAAACATAATAGTGTGTAAAAGAGGCCAGGTACAAAAGGGCATATCTCATAGGATTCCATTTAAATAAAAATCAAAGGCAGGCAAACTAGTCTGTGACATTAGAAGTCAGAAATGCAGTTATTCTTAGGAGAATGATATGACTAGAATAGAACAAGGGATAGGTAGGAGGTTTCTAGTTTCCTGTGTTTTTCTTCTTTGGGTGTATGTTACATAAGTGCTCACCTTGTAAGACTGTGTTGAGCTGTATACTTTTATGTTTTGATGTGATAACTGAGTGTATAATTTACATAAAATAATATTTTCTATTTTTTACAGTAAAGCCCACCAATTCTTGAGAATGTCTCCTTTTTCTGCCTCTTTTTCATGTTTTATTCTTGCCAAAACTCATTATGATCTGATTTCCTCCCTCAGAAAACTTTCCATGAAACTCTTGCTAAATTCAACAATAATTTTGTGTTAGCAACGGGTAGCATAAACTACAGGAATAAACTGGTTAATTGTTCTCTCAACAGCACAAGCTATGGTTGAATACCTTCCAATAAATGCCCTTTTCCCTTAGGGTTTATGATAACAGAATCTCCTCCCTCTTTACCTATGCATCAGATCACTCATTTTCAGTATTTATTATTGGTTTCTCTTGCCTGGCTCATATAAAAGTGGTCATCTTTTTCATTTCTTCTTGGGTCTCTAATTTTTTCTTGATCTATCTAATTTCCCTAAATGCTCATTTTCACTACCAAATCTTCAATTGTCTCTGTATAATGTATGGGTGAATAACTCTAAGGTCTACCTCCACTTTTATTGCATTGTTGTCAGAATGATACTGATATTATTTTATTTTTAAAGTTTGTTAAGGCTTCTTTGTGGCCTAACATATGGTCTATCCTGGAGAATGGTTCATGTGCCACTGAGCATAATTTGTATTCTGGAGCTGTTTTGTAAATCTCTGTTAGGTCCATTTGGTCTAGCATGTAGTTGAGCTCCAATTATTTTTTGTTAGTTTTCTGTCTGAATAATCTGTCATCAAAAGTGAAGTGCTGAAGTCCCTTACTATTATAGTATTACAACCGATTTCCCCCTTTAGGTCCATTTATATTTATGTTACATATTTAGGTGCTTCAGCATTGGGTGCATATATATTTATAATTATTATATCCTCCTGCTTTATAACAATGATAAATTTACCCCTTACCATTACGTAATGATGTTCTATACCTTTTAAGAAATTATTGCTAACGAAAAATCTATTTTATCTGACGGAAGAATAGCTACTCCTGCTTTTTTTTTTTTGGTTCCATTTGCATGGGATAATTTTTTTTTCATCTCTCCACTCTCAGTGTATCTTAATAGGTGAGGTGAATTTCTTGTAGGCATCTTTAATATTAAGTGAAATAAGTTCGACACAGAAAGACAAACACCACATAATCTCACTCATATGTGGCACCTAAAAGTGTTAATTTCATAGAAGCAAAGGAAAATAGAGGTTCCTAGAGACTGAGGAGAGTAGAAAGAAAACTAGGGGAAGTTGGTCAATGGGTACAAAGTTATAGTTAGAAAGCAAGTTCTATTACACAGTAAGGTGACTATAGCAAATTGTGTACTGTATATTTCAAGATGCCTAAAAGAGAAGATTTTGAATGTTGTCACCACAAAGAAATGATATTTAAAGTGATGTAGTAATTACTCCAATTTGGTCATTAATAATGTATACATATATTGAAAAATCTCACTCTACTTCATAAATATATACAACGATTATATGTTAATTATAAATTTTAAAAAATTAAAAATACAAAATAAAATGAATAGTAGCTTTGAACAAGATTCCAATTTCTGGTCTCCAGATCCAAACTCTACATGTTTATCTGTCAGATATCCACAGAGAAATCATTTCAATCTTCAAATCACTTTCTCTGTCAACGTTTCAAGAGCTAGAAATCTTACAATTGTTTTGGTCTTCTATTATTCCATTTTACTCAATTCTCAATGAACAAATTAGTGTCACTAATTGTGGTGGTGAATTGAAGATGGCCCAGATAGTTTTTTTGGCATGCTTTTTATATGAAGTTGGGTTAATGATCTCTCCCTTTTCATCTGGGTAGATCTGCTTTGGCATCAGTATGTAAAAAAAGTGGCAATGTGCCAGTCTCGAGGCTCCAGAATTAACAGCAGCCTCCGTATCTATTAGAATACTGCCTCTAGGAGAATTCAGTTTCCATGTAAGAATTTCAAATATCATGCTGTGAGTAAACCTAAACCAGAATGTGGAGAGGACTTGCGTAGAAGAGAGGGATGTCTGAAAACTCTAAGTAACTCCAGACTTCCAGCCTGTGTGGCAGATATAAGTGTAAAGAAGAATTCAGTTTCAAATAGTTCTCACTTAAATGTATTCTCTCTTAGACCTGGAGTGGCCTCTCAAATTATGCACAAATTATACTTAAAACATGTCAATATTATCATTCAACATGATAATGTTGAATTTTAAAATGACAGAAAAGTCACTCAGTAACCTGCCTTTATCTACATTTTGGCATCATATCACACTGTTATTTTTCTTTTTGATTCAGCTTCTAGTTTCCTGGAACTTTTATTTTAGTTTCTTCATTTACTTCTCTACAGATACTCTGACCTTTCTGAAATTGCTAGTTTTTTCAGGATTGGTGTTTCTAGGAATCACTTCCTCAAATAGGACTTTAAAATCCCATAAGGCTGAGGTACTGGCATAGGTCCTAGAGCATCCTCTGAGTAGGGCTGCCAGAGCTTCCATTGTTCTGTGTTGGATAAGCCCGTTATCTGTTTATATTACTATTATACTGTAAGGTCATTTAGGGCAGTGACTGCAAACTTCTTACTAAGACATGTCAAACATCAAGCAAGTGCCCATCACATCTTCCGTGCTACATAAAATTGGTGGATTAGAAATAAGTAAATCAAAAATAGAGATCCTGAAAATGTGTGCAAATATGCTTTGCGACATAACTTCTAAACAAACGCAATAAGATAATTAGAATTTTAAAATATGTTGCATTGATTTTTATAAAACACCTTCTGGTTTATGTCTTATTCAAAATTAACATCTAACATTTGCTTAGTGGTTGCAACACATCTATTCTAACATTTATTTCTCACAATTTTATGATGCAGAACTGATTTCATTTGATATGAAGAAAATAAATTTCAGGAAAGTAGTTAGAGTATGTCTAGGGTCACATGGCTGATCATTCACAAATCTAGGAGTATACTTAGGTTGTCTTTTTCCAAGTCCCATCCTCTGAAATCAACTATGTCTGTTTTACTGATTGATCAATTGTAGTAAAAATATTTAACATGAGATCTATTCTCTCAACCATTTTAGAAATTTGTTTTATATGTGATATTTGCACATTTTTCGAAGTACATGTAATATTTTCTTACATGCACAGAATGTGCAATGATCAAGTCAGGATATTTTGAGTATATATCATCTTGAGTATCTATTATTTCTATGTTAGGAACATTTTAAGTCTGTTCTTCAAGCTATTATTATTTATAGACATGCTAGTGATATCTGCTTTTTTTGTATATTGCAATTTTACTGAATTTTAATAGTTCTATGAATTTTTGTGAGGAGCCTATTAGTTTTTGTAAGTACGAGATTATATCATCTGCAAAAAGGGACAATTTGATTTCCCCTCTTTGTTCAGTTTAGATGTCTTTTATTTCTTTCTTTTGCCAGATTGCTCTGGAGAGGATTTCCAGTACCATATTGAACAGAAGTGGTGAAAGTGGGCGTCTTTGTCTTGTTCCAGTTGTTAAAGATTTTCAGCTTTTTCACATTAGGTATGTTAGTTGTGGGTTTGTCAAATATGGTCTTTGCTTTATTGAAGCATGTTTCTTCTACTCCTAATTTGTTGAAAGTTTTTACCATAAAGCGATGTTGAATTTTATTGAATTATTTTTCTTCATTTATAAGATGACTTTTTTCTTCTTTACTCTGTTGATGTGATATATTATGTTCATCGATTTTTGTATGTTGAACTGTTCTTGTATCCCTGGCATAAATTCCAGTTGTTCATGGTTTATCTTTTTAAATATCCTGTTATGGTCAGTTTGGTAATATTTTGATGAGAATTTCTGCATTAGGGATATTGACCTGTAGTATTTTTTGCTGTTATGTCTTTGACTGGTTTCGACATTAACCTAATACAAGTCTAGTTATATGAGTTAGGGAGATTTACAGGAATACCTGAGGATAAGATTTTTTTTTTTTTTACAAAAAAGGAGGTTCGTTTGGCTCATGATTCTACTAGGTGGAAGACTGGTTACCTGATGAAAGCCTCAGGCTGTTTCTACTCATGATGGAAAGTAAAGGGGGATTGATATTTGCAGAGATTACATGGCAAGAGAGAGAGCAAGAGAGAGGGAATTTGCCAGGCTCTTGATAGCATCCAACTCTTGCAGGAACTATTAGAGCATGAATTCGCTCACTCCCCTTACAACAGGGATGGCCATAATCTATGAATGAAGGATCCACTCCCATGAGTCAGACTTTTTCTACTATACCCATGCTCTGATATTGGGAATCAAATTTTAACATGAGATTTAGAGGGCACAACCATCAAAACTATATTAACTTGTTTCAATAATTTTTAAAAAATTAATTTTCTTATTGCAAATGGTTTTTCCAGGGTATATTGTGCATTTTCTTTGTATTTGTATAATTTTCAAAATTAGTCTTTTTATTGTTTTCTACTTTTATTCCATTGTGGTTTGAAAAGATACTTAGTATGATTTTGATTTCTTAAAGATTTGTTGAGAACTGTTTTAATGGTGTAATATAAGGTTATCTTGAAGAATGTATTAAGTACTGATGAGGAGATATGTGTGATTTGTTATTATATTTTTAAAATTGTTAAGACTTGTTTTGTGACTTAATATATTGTCTATCCTGGAGAATGTTCCATGAGCTGTTGAGAAGAATGTGTATTCTGTAGCCATTCAATAACATGTTCTGTATGTATCTGTTAGGCCCATTTTGTCTAAAATACAGTTTAAATCCAATGTTTATTTATCAATTTTTTGTGTAGATAATCTGTCTGATGCTAAGAATGGTATATTGAAATCCTTCACTATTATTGTATTAAAGTCTATCTTCTTCTACATCTAATAATATTTCCCATACATATCTGGATGGTCAAATATTGGCTGCATATATATTTAGAATTTTTTAAAAAAAAATTTTATTTTATTTATTTATTTATTTATTTATTTTGAGTTGGAGTCTCACTCTGTCGCCCAGATTGGAGTGCAGTGGCCACTCCTGGCCACCGCAGCCTCGACCTGCTGGGCTCCGGCGATCCTTCCGCCTCAGCCTTCCAAGTAGCTGGAACTACAGGCGCACACTACCAAGCAGGGCTGATTTTTTGGTTTATTGTAGAGATGAGGTCTCGCTTGCCCAGGCGGGTCTCAAACCCGTGGGCTCAGGCAATCCACTCACCTCAGCCTCCCAAAGGCACAGGATTACAGGCTGAGCCACCAAGCCCGGCTTATATTTAGAATTTTTATATTCTCTTGTTGAACTGATATCTTTGTCAATACATAATAACCTTTATTTTATTTATTTTATTTTTTACTGTTTTATCTGTTATTTAGTATTGCTAGTTCTGCCTGATTTGGGTTCTCATTTGCCTGGAATATTGTTTTTTATACCTTTAATTTTAGTCTATATGTGATTATACAGGTAAAGTGAGTTTAAGTAGTATGTAGTTGGAACTTTTAAAAAAATTCATTTAGTCAATCAGTGTCTTTTAAGTGAATATTATGATTTGTTTGACTTTAAAATTATTACTGATATGTGAAAACTTATTTCTGTTATTTGTTAATTGTTTTCTGGTTGTTTTGTATGCCCTTTGTTTCTTTCTTTCCCTCTTATTATTGTGATTTGGTTGTTTTCTACAATTACATCATTTGAGCACTTACTTTTCCTTATTTCTGTGTTTGCTCTACCAGTGAGTTTTATACTTTTGTATGTTTTCATGATTGTAGATATCACATTTTTGCTTTTTTGTGTAATATTACCTTAAGTGTTTCCTGTAAGGCCAGTTTAGTCATGATGAATTCTTTTAGTTTTTGCTCATCTGGAAAATATTTCCCCTTCATTTATCAAGGATAATTTTGCTGGGTATAGTACTCTTGATTTGTAGACCCTCTGCCCTCAATTCTCTTCTGGCTTTTTAAAGTTTGTGCTGAGAAAGCCACTGTTATTCTGATAGGAGTTTCCTATATGTGACTGGATGCTTTCTCTCGTGCTGTTTTTGTAATCTTTCATTTGCATTTGACTTTAAATAGTTTTACTGCATTGTGTCATAGAGAAAAACTGTTTGAGCTGTGTCTTTGGAGGTCTCTGGGCTTCCTATTTCTTGATATCTTAAAATCTTGCTAGACATGGGAAGTTTTCAACTATTATTTTGTTAAATCAATTCCCTATGCCTTTACGCTTCTCTTCACCTTCTGTAACACCCAACATTTACATATTTTGTCACTTAATGGTGCCCCATATGTCATGTAGGCTTTATTTATTACTTTTAGTTGTTCTACCTTCATATTTGTCTGATTGGGTTATTTCAAAAGACTTGTCTTCAAATTCTGAAATTGTTTCACCAACTTGATTTAATGTATTGCTGATGCTCTCAACTGTATTTTTATTTTATGTATTAAATTCTTCTGTGTTAGGATTTCTTTTTGGTTCTTTGTATGGTGTATAGCTCTTTGGTAAGATTCTCATTCAGATCCTGCATCTTTTTTCTAATGTATTTGTTTTGTTTATGTATGTTCTTTTATATCTCACTGCACTTATTTAATATCATTATTTAGAATTCTTCTGGCACTTCACAAATTTTTTTATTGAAATCTGTTTCTGGAGTATTACTGGATTTCTTTGGAAGTTTCATATGTTTTTCATTCTTTTTGCTTTCTCATGTGTCCTATGTCCTTACATTGATATCTGCACATCTTGCAAAACTGTCACTTCTTCCAAATCAGGGAGCTAATTTTCATAGCACAAGTCCTTTTCCTGAAGGTACATTTATGGTGTTGGTGGAGTAGAGCATTTTAACTTTTATTCTACATGATGCAGTTGTGTAGTCTATATGTGATAACAGTGTATCAGGTGTAAACAGTGTCAACATTTTCCTTAGCATCTTAGACTGCAGTTGTTAGTGGATACTGTGGTGAGGTTTGGTGAGGTGGAGGACACCACATGTGCCAGGCCTTGGGCCCTGGTTCTGAGAGTGGAAGACTAAGAGTGCCAGTCTTTGGGCTCCTAGGAAGTGTATGTGGTCATAAGTGTTAGTGAGTCCAAGCAAGCCAATTCTGGGACCTCCAGGGGGCTTGTTCAGGTACTGGAAGTAACAGCAATGACTTGGGAAGGTAAGTGAGTCTTCAATCCCATGTACCAGGTACTTGAAATAGGCGATGACTATATTGCTGGTAGGACAATTCTTGGACTCTTAGGCTGCATGATTTGCACTAATGGTGACTTTGATTTTCAGGCTTACTGATGATGACTGCAGGTGTTTGTCAGCTTTAATGGTATTAGCAGACTGGTCAGGTCCATCCTTAGGCCTCAAGGGGAATGCACAGATGCTAGAAATGGTGGATGTGATGAGGTAGTCTCCAGGCTTCCAGGTGATATGTTAAGGGACCGGGAAAGTCAATGCCAGACTTAGTAAGCTTGTCCTGCCCTGAAAAGCAGTATGGTGTGATCCCTACACTACTTGGTAGTTTGCTTGACTGGGAGTATCAGCTATAGTGGTGGGCATGGATAACTCATTCTCAGGGCATGTACAAGTATGTTTTGACTTTGCTATGAGATTAGGGGTATAGTCAGTGACAGTAGCCACAGGTAGGAATGCAGAGTATGTGCTTTGGCACCTGGTGGAGGAAGCAGTGATGGTGGAAATAGCCTGTCTCAGAATGCATACAATTACATCATGGCTTTGCTTTTGGTGGAAATCGGGTTGCTGTTGGTGGTGGCCACAGGCAGGCAGATTTCAGGCTCTGGAGAGCATGTGTTTTCGTTCCTTTTGTCCCAGAGGTTGTCTTCCCAGTGTGCTACAGTACCTATTCTTCAGAGTATAGGACATTCTGGTATGCTAGAGTTCTAGTGTTTCTGCCACTCTGCTGGGTCTAACCTATGTTTCATTGCTACCACCCTCTAGAAGGATGCAGAGGAATGTCAGGGCAGTTCCAGGGATGTGAAGGTGCAGTGGCTCTTGGGTCCCAGGGAAGTATATAGTCTATTGGCTTTGCATTCTTAAAATGGCACCATTCTATAACTTTTTAGGGCTTGCAAAATGTATGCAAACCAGAGTGACATGCTCTCCAGGCAGCTCCCTACTCTCCTCTCAGGATTCCTGAGGGTTGAAGGTCTCTTCTAAGACTAGAGTTGCAGGACACTATGGTAGAAATGTGGATTGCTGGAGCTCTCTCATCTACCTACTTTCCTCATTGAGAAGTTTCTTTGGGCTTCCAGTCAGTCCAGGTTAAGCTGGCAACCTTGCTTCCCTCTCCTGCAACAGTGCTTCCTGTCACTTCTCTGTTGAATTCCAGTACTCTCGTTTAGGTTCTATTTGAAGTGTGATTATCTGCTTGCTATTTTGGTTCCTTATGGTCCTCAATAAAGGCTCATGTCAGAGGCTAGTGTCAGCCTCTGGTCAGCTATCTTGAAGTCCTCCCCTCTTAACAAATTTTTAAATGTACAATGCAATATTGTTAACTATAGGCACACTGTTGTACAGATGATATCCACAAATTATTCATCTTCCATAACTGAAAACTTACAACTTTGAAAAAAGGAATTCCCATTTTCCCTTTTCCAGACCCTGGCAACACCATTCTTCTTTGTGTTTTTATGAGTTTGATTTTTTTTCCACAAATGTTCCAAAAGGTACATACGTACATATATACACATTTTCAGGAAAAAGTAGGAAAAATAGTAGTGATGCATTTTAGTATTTTTGGTTGTTAGGTATGTTTTTCTCTCAAGTCATGATTTTATGATACAGAAACATAATGTTAAAAACATGAGAAAGTAAAATGTTTTTTCCTTTGTACTGATATGGTACAGTAACTATGAATAACCAACATGTACTTTCTCTGTACATACTATTCATGATTTTTATTTTATTTTTGATAGTTAATAAATATAAGATGTACACAAGCATGAGTCTGCCATTATCTGTCAAGATAGTGGTGAATAATCCGCCTGAATTCTTCTTAAAGTATCCATTATTTCTGAGACCATTGATAAAATCTGTGTGCAAGCCGGGCTCGGTGGCTCAGCCTATAATCTCAGCGCTTTGGGAGGCTGAGGTGAGTGAATTGCCTGAGCCTGCGGGTTCGAGACCTGCCTGAGCAACTTGGTGAGACCTCATCTCTACAATAAAATAAAAATTAGCCGGCCATGGTAACGCACGCCTGTAGTTCCAGCTACTTGGAAGGCTGAGGCGGAAGGATTGCCGGAGCCCAGCAGGTCGAGGCTGCGGTGGCCGGGAGTGTGCCACTGCACTACAGTCTGGGTGACAGAGTGAGACTCCAACTCAAAAAAAAAACCAAAATAAAATAAAATAAAATAAAATAAAATAAAATAAATAAATAAATAAATAAAATCTGTGTGCAATATGGAGAGCCTCAATTCTGAAGTCAATTAGCCAGTCTATGTCTGTGTTCATCCTATGCTGCTAGTCCTTCTCAGTTTTCTTATTTTAATAAGTTCTTCTCAAGTAATGCCTAAATAGATAGAACATTTTCAATATTACCAACCCCAGACGTATCAAACTATGAAGAATAGTTCTATGGATTATGGTGGTAGACAGTCATCTGAGTCTATTTAAGCCCATCTGTTTTTCTATTCTTCCATATTTCCCCAGTATTCCTCGGATACTTTGCAAGATTTTAAACATCATGTCTGAAACTGTAACTGGGCTTAACGAATTCAGCTTTGTATGGTCATTATCCCCACTGAGGGCAAAAATAAGTGGTTCTGCGGAATGGCTCCCTGGCATCAGGTATTATAACACCAAATCATGTTGCCTCCCACAGTATTGCAAGTTGAAATAACACATCTAATTCTATCTTTTTGATGGAGTTTTCACCTGCATTATTACATTTGATTATCACATAAATCTCAAAAAATTCTTAAGGTTATTGTCTTCGTTTATTGTTGCTACTATAAAAAAAACTCCTGAGACTCGATAATTTGTAAACAATATAAGTTTATTTCTTACAGTTCTGATTACAGCCCAAGATTAAAGCACAAACAGCTGCAGCATCTGGTGAAGACCCCCTGACCTTTACTTTAAAGCCTGTGCTTTAAAAGTTGTGACATCATATGGTAGAAGTGATAGAAGGACAAAAAGAGCTTAAGCTAGTTCCAACTACCTTTTCCAATACACCAATAAATTAATAAAGTCAGAATCCTCAATACTTAATTATTTCCCTAAAAAGTCCCACCTGTTAATACCACCATAATGGGAGGTTGTTCCAACATGAATTTTGAGGGGTCATCACTATCCAATCCATAGCAGTAACAGAATTTCACAAATATGCGTATATTAGAAATAAGAGACTGAAAGTAGATTAATTATACAAGTTTGCAGTAGAGCCAAGAATAGAACCCAGAACTTCTGCCTGCTAATGTAGACTCCCAAAAGATGAAAGATGCAGTGAGCACTCCGAAATATGTCTGATGCTTTGATCACCAGAGTAGCTCAAATCATGGTATTCTTATAAGTCATCCAAGGATAGTACTGACTTTTTGTACACACCTGGCAATTTTTTAAAGTCCATTAGGGGAATGTCAGATACCATCAAGGATGAAAGTGTAAAAACATTGAATTTTCATATATTTAGTAACTTTGTAATTTTAAGGCCAAACTGTATTGTGAATTTAAAATGTGTTTTATTTTATTATTAATAATCCAGAATGTTGGGATGTCTTGTTCATACACTTAAACAGTAATCATAGATAGTGAAGATACTGTCTTCACTTTAAAGTGTTATGAAATATGCTAGTTGAATAAACTCCTGTTTTATTACTCATAGTTATCTACATGTTAATATATACACTGTTTTTAGTCTAGTGCGCTTCAAAGTCAATCAATGTCATTCATTAAAGAAAACTATTGAATCACCAAGTATACCCCAGAATTAATAACTTTTTATCAGAGGGCTGAACCTATTATTATAAAATTTGGGGAGAAAATTGACATACAAATTCGACTCTTAAAAATATGAAACCACTTTCTCAACATTAAGAAATGACATTACATATATTAATAAAAAGATTAATTATCACTGAAATTTTCCTTCTGTGTTAAGATATTTTAGAGATTTGCAAAATATAAATTTTATAATTTACACTATGAGAGTTTTGTAAGCAATAGAAACTTAGAAAATTGATGATAATTTCCAACGTTTTCCCAAAGTTAAAGATGCTTTGTTTCTGCTTTATTTTTGTCATTACAGCAAAAAACTTTTCATTATTCATTATATGGTTATGATTCATTCCATACGGAATAGTAGGTGATCGGAATAGGATAAGTTGTATACATGTGTACAACTGAGTTTATACTATTGCCTACATCAAAATATTTGCCACTTCTTTTATTAGATGGATATAAAAATTAACTCTAAATGTAAAATTGCTATATGCTATATATATCATTATATAATTATCATTGGAGTTATAGTTTAAAATAAACTATTAAGTAGTTTTAAATGATGAATTATTTTAATCTTTTTAGGTCTCAATTGTGAAGAGAGCTATCATATCACACTAGCAAATATGTGTGTCTATCAGTCAGATAACTATCAGAATAAATTTTACAAGTTATTTTAACAGAAAAAAAATAAATTGCTTCCTGAGTGTGCAATCCCCAAAGAAGGAAACTAAAGAACTCTCACAAGTTATACAAATATAGGTAAAACAAATATAGGAATTGTGGGAAATGGCTGCCAATAAGATGGGGGGAGGCTGAAATTACTAAAATAAAGTTTGCTTGAGGGTCCTGCAGAGTTTAAACACAACTCTTGAGAAGGGGCTTATTTGTGGTACTGCTGGTGTCTGGTGCGTCTGACTTTAAAGGAAGGTACCCCATAAAGCTGAGATCAAGACTTCTAAGAAGGGAGCCATGGCCAACAGGTATTGAAATTTTTAAGGTACAAAATAAGGCTTGCTCTTAGGGCATAGAAAAATTGCAAAGTGGATTCAACTGCTGTCATCGGAACAAACTGCTAATACCAATGCTGCCATACATCAAGGCTTAAGTCTGGGTCCTGATGCTTACTGCACAGAAGACCCATCACTGAGAAAACAAGTACTGCTGGAAAGAAGTCTATTTTTTTGGATGTCATCAATTGGAAATAAAGGAGGCAAACATCAAATCCGTTATTCATCCCCCAATAAAAGTAAGAACTTAAATAGCTGGGCAGTAAATCATGTGGGACAAGAGAAAGGAACTGGTCGATAAGTAGCTGGTGGTCAAATGAGGGGCCTATTATCTCCGTGTAAGCACATGTAGGAAAGCAGGAATGGGGGGAGGGTAAGGAAAGGGAACTGGTCAACAGGCAGCATGTATGTTTCATTTTTATTGTACAAGTACAAGTTTATTAAGCTTCAGTTCTACAGCCATCCGGTTTGTTGGAAAATTGTGCCAGTTTCACTAGGACGAAGAGATATTGCCAAAGTGATAGAAACTTGCTTGTAGAAACTGAAACCAAGTGAAACCCTTCTTCTTCCACCTTATTAATCTTCTATTAGTAGAAACTAACAAGGAGCTGTTGGTGAAGTAAAAATTGGTTTGTAGGACCCCAATCCCAGGGTCATTGAAGTTGTGTATAGAAGGGTGGAATTGAAGCTAAGAAGACAATGCCGAGGAGCTGGCAAATAAAGGATGAAGTTTTGAGAATGAGGAAAAATGTGTGTATATTTCACTGGAGGGCGGACCCCTTAAGTAGAGGCCTGCCCCACAAGGTAAGTGTTCTAGGAATCCATCACCATCAGTGCACCAGCTAGCCTTGTTGTGAGAGGGCTGCATTGGATTTCAGTAATTTTTTTTTTTTTTTTCAGATTCTTTCAGCTTTTTTGCCCATTTCATGATGAATGGCTTACAAGCGAACATGCCCACAACATGCTGAATGTTCAGTAGTTTTTGACCCAAAATGTCATGACCCCGATACCCTACCCTCCCTATTCATCCAATCTCGAACAGAGCAACATTTTTTTTGTTGTTTGTTTGTTTCCCCAGATGAAACAAGTCCTCAAAAGGAAACACTTTTCTGATATGAAAGAGATGGAACAAAAAATGGCAGAATCACTAAAAGGCATCAAAATTGATGAGTTCAGAAACTGTTTTGAGCAGTGGGAAAAAGCATCTCAATAGATGTATTGCATAAAACAGAGAGTACCTTGAAGGTGTCTAAAGTTTAACACGTAAGAGTAAATACACAATTTTTAATAAATCAATTCCAAATTTTTGTGTCTTCCCTCATATTGTCTCTATCTATGCATCCATGCACACACACACACACACACATTCTTTATGTATATGTAACATACACATATATATATATATATCCATATAAATACACATACTTTAGGAAAATGCATATAATATTAAAACTGTATAGATATAAATATATAATTATATGTATGCATATATACTAGACATATGACACATAGTTTTAATTCCAAATTTAGAAAATTTATAACTCTAAAATAACATGTTCTGCCTATAAGTGGTCTCTTGAGATGTTAGAATGGCAGCTGAAGAGTCTACAAATGAAAAACTATAATGATATACAGTCTTGGCTAATTTGAGAAGGTGCAAAAAAATGATAAAAACTTAAAATTTTATTCCAACGAATGTTACTTTGAAATATGCTTTATTTAATCAATAAATGTTAACTCAAAGCTGAAAATGCATGTCATTTAGGATTTTGCTAGTATTTTCAGTGTCACAACCTTTCAAAAATACCAAATTGTTTTCTCCTTAGTACATGTAAATAAAGATAGGGAATTATGGTAACATAATTTAAGTGTTAATCAAAGAGAAATAAAATAACATGCTCCAATTTTAGTATATGTGTTGCTGAAGAAAGTTCAAAAATAAAATAAATTTGTTGAAAACATTTATATGACCTTAATTCTAAGATTATTTAAATGAATTTATATTAAGTTAATGTAAGAACTACAATATTTTGGTTTTAGTTTCTTGATTTCTTGTTTTCATTTTCTTACCTACAGAATAAAAATCATTGCTAAGATTTCATTTGAAGTACTTTCAGTGAAAAGGTACATAGAAACAAATTTGACTCAGCAGATGAAAGATCAGTGAGAAACTTTCTGATCAAAGGTTAAAATATGTTATATTCTGAATAATTCCACTACATACGAATTGTAGAATTGATGTAGTAAATGATCTCATTTTCTATTATTATTTTTCTGACCATTTGGCAAGATTGAAGACTTTAACACAAAATTATAAATAATTGTTTTAAATGATTAATCATTTCAATGGAAAGGGAAAATTGCCTGATGGAATAAATCAAAGAAAGTTTCAAATATAATGTTCCTTTAAGAGACTCACCTTGATTGTAAAGACAGGCTGAATGTAAATGAATGAATGAATCAATGAATGAATTAATGAATAAATAAATGAATAAATAAATAAATAACAAAACTATATGATGTAAAATACAAGCATACAAAAGTTGGTTGTTTATCTGATATGAATATCAAAGTAGAGATAAAACAAAGTATACAGGCAGAAATTAAAAGGCTATATTTTAGAACACTAAGTCTGTAATCCCATCACTTTGAGTGGCCAAGGTGAGAGGATTGCCTGAGCCTGGGAATTCAAGACCACTCTGGGTAACGTGGTGAGATTTCATAGCCACAAAAAATTAAAAAGTTAGCAAGGCATGGTGTTTCATGCCTGTGGTCCTAGCTACGTGTGCTGCTTAGGTGGAAGAATCACCTGAACCCAAGAGGTCAATGCTGTGATGAGCCATGATCTTTCCACTACACTCTAGCCTGGGTGACAGATGAAGACTCCCACTCAAATGAAAAAATAAAATAAAATATAAAAAGAGGATATGTTTTAAATAATAAAAGTCTCAATTCATCAACTAGTTACAAAATTTCAATATACATAAAAACTTATTTAACAGACCTAAAGAGAGAATGAAACCCATCCCAAATCATAGCTGTGTGTTTTTAAATATCAGTATTCATTAACTCAGAATCCAGAGAAAAAATCGGGTAGTTATGCAAAATTGAATTAATATCTGCCAAATTGACCTAATTCTGTTGTGCAAGTTTGTACTAAATAAATGTGGGTACCATTCTTTCAGCAAGCGCAAGAAATATTTACTGACTATAACTATATTTAGAGATATTAAAATGCCTCAATAAATTTTAAAGTACTGAAAAAATCTAAATAATATTTTCACATACTATTAATTCAATTAGAAATAAAAAATAAGAAATCTACAGTATCAACCGCCATTTGGTAGGCGCTCTATATTTGTGGGTCAAAAAAAGTCACAAATATTTCAAACTTAATAACAATAAACTCCAATTTGTCAAAATTTGTATGTGAAAACAAAAAAATTCTGATACAAATTTTAAAGGAACAAATATAACACATGTTAATAGCTAAAGTGAAATAATAAATATAAAAAGTAAACAAATAAAAAAAGATAAAAAAGCAAAAAATGCTTTTTAACAGTTAATAAATAAAGTCCTAATAATTGAAAAAAGGAAACAAAATTAACAATATCACAGATGATAGGAAAACATCACTAGAAAACCTGAAAGGGAAAAATATATAAAAGTATATATGCATATATGTATAAAATATAAATAATAAGGGAATGTATAGTTATTTATACATCTTGATTTGTATATAAATATATTTATGTAACATTTTTATCATATCTGTTTTTCTTTTACATTTCATACAAATTTCTCATAAGAATCTCATAAATATATAAATATGTATTTTATCATAAATTTGAAAACTTAAAAGTGACAATTTTTAAATAAACTCTACTTAATATTTAATAAAAAAGTAATGACAGTATTTTAAATTTTTTTTTAAAAATAGAAGCTAGTATAACCTTGATACCAAAATCTGATTAAAAAAATAATTTGAACAAAACTTTTACAAGGAACATTCTCCATAGTATTGGATCACAATATTTAACATATAATTGAATAATAGAAACCAAAGATAATTGACAAGATTTTAAAAATATATTAATTAGAATTTTAGTTTAGCTTTCAAAAATCAATTAATATGTCACCATATTAACAAACAAAAGAAAAAAATCACATAATTGTTTTAGTGTCTGTGAAATGATACATATATGAAATAATATTATATATTTATAATATATAAATATAATATACATGAAATAACATGTATTTTTCACAAACACCTAATGATATATATATATATATATAATAAAATATGGTATATTATTATATATATAATTCTTGGTACTGAGCTCCTAAAACTCTTGTATTTCCCTGGGTGATAGGAGTGCTAGAAAGATATTTTGTTCTAATATTTGGTCTCTGACCTCAGTTTCCAACACAGAGCACTTTATTACCTTGAAATTTTCTGTGTGCATCTTTTGTTCTAATGAGTTGACTTTTGGTGGGCTCATGGATAACTTCAGGATGGCATTTTGTCACCTGAAAGATCCAGCTATTATTGGAAGTTTTGAACTTTCACTCCTCATCCTCTAGGGAAATGAGAGGGGTTGCATATTGAGTTAAAAATTGATCATGTCTCTATTATTAAGCCTCCATAATAATTCTTAAAATACGGGGATTTGAGAGCTTCTAGACTGATGAACAAGAACACATAAACACACTGGCAATCTGTTGTACCTGGAGAGAGCATGGAAGTTCTGTACCCTTTCCCATGTGCCACATACTATGTACCTCTTCATATGATGATTTAATTGTATTCTTTGCAGTATATCTAAAATTAAGCCAATCAATATAAGTAAATGTTTTGCTGAGTTTTGTGAGTATTTACAGGAAATGATTATACACAAGGAAATTATTATACTCCAACTTACAGTCAGTTGCTTAGAAGTTTGAGTAGGTCAGACTTGTAATTGCCTCTGAAGTGGGGGAAAATCTTGTGGAATGGAACTTTTAACTTGTGGGGTCTGATACTAATTCTAGGTAGATAGTGACAGAATTAAATTGAATTGTGGGGGCACTCAATTGATGTCCACAGAGAACTGGAGAACCAAGGAACCAAGGAATTACTAGAATTAATAAATGAATGTAAGAAAATTACAATATACAAAACAATATTCACATTTTGTAACCTACCAAACAAACCACAAAATTAAATTTTAAAATAAAATGCAACTGGCATAAAATAATAAAATACCCAGGGATGACTTTTAAAAATTAATTAACCCATCTACAGTAAAAATTTCAAAATATTGTGGAGAAAAATACAGAAAATCTAAGCAAATAGAGCAATATTCCATAAGTATATATAAGCAACTCAGTTAAATATTGGCAGGATGCCACTCCTCTCAAAATTGATTCTACATCTTTTATTTGATAGACATTTACAAGCCAAATCTAAATGTGCATGAAAATTCAAAGGTTGAAAATTATCCAATCTTGAAAGGAGCAAACTCTTAAAACATCCCCAAAATTACACATAAAGAGAGTGTATTACTGGATTGAGGGTGGATTAATGAAAAAAGAAACAATGTCCAGAAATGGGCATTCACATATGATTAATTGATTTTTCAAAAATTTTGAAACAATTTAGAGGAAATAAAAAAAATAATTTTGTACTGGAATAACTAGATAATGTGTGTGGAAAAATCGTGATCATGATTATTATCATCACCTCTACTTCACACTGCATAAAAAAAAATACCTTAAAATAGATTATATCTTAAATGTAAGAATTACGATAATAAAGATTCCCCCAAAAAGCCAATATATTCTGTCTTTGTGATCCAAAACTATTTGTAAGACAAGGAAAACATCAGCAAACATTTTTTTTTTTACATGTTAGTAGCTTTTACTTTATTTTCAAAAGTAACTAGAATATAACTTTTGGTCTTTAAAACACATCACCAAGAAAATAAAAAGTAATCCACCAAAGACTGTGATAACATTTAGTCAACAAAGAATATAAATATTTTAATATCTTCTTAAATGTTAATAAAAATAGCCATTTTTTAAAAGTAAAAAATACTGGGAAAAAAACATTCACAAAGAGGATATATCTATCAACATGTAAATTTCAAAAGGGCTCAATATCATTATTCATCGATGTAATACATATTTAAGGAGTGAGATACCACTTCACATGTACTAGAGTAGCTAAACATTTTGGCAGGGATGTGTAGTAATTGGAAGTGAAACACATGTTTGGAAGATATGTAACTGTACAATCATTTCAAAAAGTCCTTGGTTGTTTCATGTAAGTTTGAGAGAACCTGTGAACCAGCTATTCCAATAATAAGTATACTCAAGAGAACTGAGTATCTATATTTACAAAAACATTTGTAAAATATAATGATATCAGCAGTTTCATCAATAAAATTTTTTAAAAAGTACACATTGAACAACTGGAATAGAGAAAAAAAAACAACAAATGCATGATGATATTAAAAACTCGATGAGTCTAAAGAAAGTTAAAATAGTCACTGTGGCAATAATAGAGTAAATTTAACATACAGACTGTATGACATCCCTAAGCAGTGTTGTGATGTCACATTTGAAATTGATGATGATCTAATTTTTTTAAGTTCACTTTTCTACATTATTCTAAGATCTTCAGATGAATCATAATGACATCAGATATTTGTATTTGCCAAAAGTTGAAGTTTTGCTGGACAAATGTAACCAACAATTAAAGAGGCAAGGGTGCTTAGGATACAGATGAGGATGTGTTCCTAAAATGATAAACCATGTGATATCCAATCAGCAGGGAAGTAGAGTAGTGATAGATTGGGGGAATGCAAAATTGTCAGAACTTCTGTAATTTTGACCTATATTTTGAGTGTAGAGGTGGGCTAGTAAAGTAGAAAAGAGGTGACTTGAAATACGATTGTGAAGAGATTGAAAGGGAAGGCTTTGAGATTTGTAATACAATTTGCTATTGGAATCTCCTAAGATAATAACAGAAACTGACATAGAGAAGAAAACCAAGATCTAGAGTGAGTGGTTATGGTGAAGTGGGGTACATGAAAAGGAGGAAGGGAGAAAGCAGCAATGCAGTTGAGAACGTGGTAAAGCAAGTGAGGAACAAAACAGGCAACAAAACTGATTATGATATGTATATTTATAATCTGATATTTAAGACAATGTGACATAGCACAGACAAGGGCTTTTATTTCCATTTTCTTGAAAATATAAGCATGTCAAAGCTATGAATGCACATGAATAGAGTAATAATTAAAGAATAGATTCCTAGCTGGGCTCAGTGGCTCAGCCTGTAATCCCGCGCCTTGGGAGGCTGAGGTGAGTGGATTGCCTGAGCCCGCCGGTTCGAGACCCGCCTGGGCAACTTGGTGAGACCTCATCTCTACAATAAATAAAAAAATTAGCCCAGTGTGGTAGCGCACGCCTGTAGTTCCAGCTACTTGGAAGGCTGAGGAGGAAGGATCGCCGGAGCCCAGCAGGTCGAGGCTGCGGTGGCCGAGAGCGGCCACTGCACTTCAGTCTGGGCGACAGAGTGAGACTTCAACTCAAAAAAAAAAAAAAGAATAGATTCCTTAAGAACAGTTTTAAATAATTTTTAAATTTCAGAAATAAATTAATCTACCTTTCCATGGAATCTATACTCAAACACGTAGTCTATTATTTTTCTCCCGTTTTCATCTTTTTTTCTCTTACCAATCTTGCCTTGAATTTGCAGCTGCAAAGTGTGAATTTTCTTTCCAACCACTATTATCTTATTTATATCTGTGGTCTCTGAAGAGGCAATTCACAAAAGTACCTAGGCTTTTGGTCACTCATCTGATTTTCATCTTGATCTCGAATAACCTTTCAGCCCTGTATTCCCATTTAAGACTCCATTCATAAGGTAGCTCTGCCCTTGTGAAATTAACTGGCCCATGTTTTCTGTACATTGCCAAGCTCTCTACCTTCTTTAAAGTGTCTACTCAATATCTTTCTAATTGTCACCACATTGTAATTTCATCACATCTTTATATTCTTCCTCCTGTATAACTCAATATTTCTTCTATTACAATTCAATAAAGTCTCTGTCAGATATCTATTCACAACAAGATAAAAGCGTGGAACCAACCATGCTGCCCATTGAAACTGGACCGGATAAAAAAAAGTGATACATATACACAATGGAATATTACTCAAGAATAAAGAAGGACAAGTATATGGACTTCACAGCACCTTGGATGGATTGAGAGTCTATCATACTCAGTGATCCATCACAGAAACAAAGAACAGAGTATCATATTTTTCACTCATAAGTGGACCCTGAACATTTACCATAATACCATTAGAAAGGGATTGGCACTAGCATGATACTACCGGGGTGGGTGAGGCGCACAACAGCAATAAGGGTACCTGATCTCAAACCAGGCAAAGTGGGGACCAAAGGGAAGTCCAAACTTTACTTGTACGATGACCACTTGTATACCTAATCCTGAATCGTACCCCACTTTAAAATAAAATAAAATAAAAAATTGTCTTTCAATTTCTAGTTAATATCACCAAGTGATCTAAGTTTCACTCACTCTGCAGAATATATTGAGTCAATGCATAAATTCATTGCGCTTTTCACTGTTTCAAACGGTCTTTATCAAAGTCCATTGTCTTCCTGAATGTGGAGATTCACTCAGGTCAACAAAGCTTTTAAACAAGAAAACCATGTTCTTGCTGTGCTTCTCCCAATGGCATATTTCCTATACACAGCACACATTTTTTCAGCCGCCTCCGCTGCCTTAACTCCTCTATTAAACTCAAACAGAAGAATATGTTGGAAGTGTTCGTTTTTTTTCACTTGACCCTCTATTTTCTTTAGCCCACAAATAGAAATTTCTTCAAATCTGCAAAATGCAAGGTGTAGTCACAAGTACAACATAGTCACTCCAAATGACAAATGGCAAACGATAAACTCCCAACATTTCAGTGGTGCTATCCAACAGCAAATGCTACAAACTTAAGGATCAACTTAATATTACAATTTATTGCCCTTCATGTTCTCTTCCATTTTCTTTCCACTAGTCTTTATCTTTTCTCATATCTTCACTTACCATATAATCAATTCCAACTTCTGCTTTATTCCATTCACTATGTATACCTTTACCTGTGACATTTTCCTGTATGTTCTGTTGCCATCTAAAACAATGTGACAAGGTCAGACACTTGAAATTTCCTGCTAAGCACCCTAACAGTTCCTAACTCCATTACTTTCTCAATTTTGCCAGTGTGAGACTTGGGCATTAACTTGAATATCTTTTCAATCTATCCCTCAAAGATCTATTAACATTTTTGCCCCGTATAATATCTATAAAGCTACTCTTTCTTTATTCCTAGAATAAAACTTTTTAAAGAGTCCTGATTTTTATGGTTAGGTCCTGTGCATTGGCTCCTCCTGATGTTCCGGTTTCTCACCTGCCCCCTCCAATTTTCTCCTAATACACAAAAATATTTCATTAAGTTAATAAGGCTTTTGTATAGAGTAATGCATTCAGATTATCTTTTAGTATTTTCTAGTAGTTTCCTACAGAAAAGAATCACAAGAAGATGTCTCTTCACTTATTTAGTTCCAAACCTAATTATATATCTTTTTTTTTTTTTTTGAATTGGAATCTCACTCTGTCACCCAGACCAGAGTGCAGTGGCCGCTCCCGGCCACCGCAGCCTTGACCTGCTAGGCTCAGGGGATCCTTCCGCCTCAGTCTTCCGAGTAGCCGGAATTACAGGTGCGGCTGATTTTTGATTTATTGTAGAGATGAGGTCTCGCCAAGTTGCCCAGGCGGGTCTCGAACCCGTAGGCTCAGGCAATTCACTCACCTCAGCCTCCCAAGGCGCGGGATTACAGGCTGAGCCACCGAGCCCAGCTATATATCTTCTTATATCTAATGGGTATTTTCTTGTATTATCTTCTTCACAATCTCATGTCTTCTTAATATTAATATATGTAATCCGTAATATATTAGGAGTTTGTGTCTTTATAATGACACCTATTTAACTACAAAATCTCTGGGATTTGTTTATGCTTAATAAGAACACTTTCCAAAATATGAAGTTACTTTATTGAAAGACTCCAAATTTTTCTGAGGTGAGATAATATTCAATGAATTGTCAAACTCCCTTACATACTGAAATTGCCTTATTTAAGATCTAGTGAAGGGGGCACATTTTTTGATAAAATATCACACCAATCCTTAAAACATCTTTCTGTGTTTCTATAATTCTACTCTATAATTTTTACAAGTTATCTTGAGTGCCATTTATATTTTGTCACTTTCTGCTAGACATTTTTTATACATGAAAAGGTAATCAAACAATATAGGTGTAATAGCTCTCATATGAAATTTCACAGAGATGCTATATTACTTTTTGAAATGTATGTAATAAGTTTAGTTGTACTACAGAAAAAAGGTTTTTTTGAAAAATCTATCCAATATCTAAACTAATATATCATACATAGGTGATAAAAAGTGAAAATATTTATGATAAAATAGGAAATGTATATGAAATTCATACCTAAGTTTTAGGACTTGTAATTAAATAAGATTTAATTCTGATTATCACAAGTACACTAGCAACATATTAAATAACTGATTACAGAACACTTAATAGGTAGGAAAGGTATATCAGTGCATTTCATCTTAATATTTATCATTTTTTATTGAAGGGAGGACAAAAGTATGTGTGTGTGCATAACTACTGATAAATAGTTAGCTAAATTGCAGTATTTTGGAAGTTGATAGAAGGGCATAAAGTCATTTGCTATATAGCCATCTGGAAAAATAGGAATTATTAAATTATTTTCTTGTCCAATTAGCTGCTAGACTTAAATAAACTGCAATTTGCAAATACTGAATAACTTTTTAGACGTGAATTTTTAATATTCTAGAGTAAGATTTTGAACCATCTAATCTAAAATATCCCTAAAATTAAAACCTACTTTGTGTATTATAATTGCTGCAACTGCTTGATATTCTAATCAAGTAAACAAGATCTCTTTCTACTTTTATAATTTCACCAAAAGACTGGGATATTTATTAATGCATCTTTCCTTCCAAACTTTCCCTTTTTAAAAGTTGAGCCTTTTTAAAAAATGCAATATTAGAGTAGAAGACAAAAATGTCAAATTTCAGAAATCTTACTAGGTAGTCAAGTATCTGAAGTGTACTAAGCATTTACTAGAGAATTGTTCTATAAACCAAAGGAAGAAGACTCTGCTTCTGCTTCTGGTAAGACATATATGCTCTAGCTCTTTCAAAACAAGCTTTCAAATGAGCTCTGAGTAAGCGTTATAACAGCTGTATTTTAAGTTGACAGAAAATGAACTCAGTCATTTCCAAGTGTTAACTTGCTTGCATAATGTAAACATAATTTTTGAAAAAAGCATTTTCTTTTTATTATACAAACTGCCAAGTCAACATAGCTGTATGAATCTTAGTTATGGGACCAATTTTCTCTAAAAGACTTTATGTTTTATAATTCTCCAAACTCAGGGATTATATTTTTTTATTTCCTTTTTTCAAACACACGCTAAATGTATTCCTTGTCCTGGCTTTCAAGATGAACCTTAAACATAGCAAAGACTAGGCAGGTCTTGGCCATCATTTTGTTTCTTTTTCTAACAAGCTGGCAAATGTGTCCTTCTTTATGTCTTTATGCACTAGTTGAAGAATTTGAAATGGTTTACTTTTTTTTTTAAATATTTTTACAAAGTATTTTTTAATTGCAGTGGCTAACTTAAAATATATTGAACAAGAGGTCAAATAAAAGACCACAACCTGTAATAATGTTATTTGCTTAGATTAATTTACAAAGGATGTTATTCACATTCACTGTTATTTCATTATTTGTGTATAAACATAAAAGTTGATTCTGCAATCACTATGTACCTCTTGAGTGACATACATGTGACTATTCCATATATTACTCCTTCTTATTCTTTGAACTCAGTCTAAATATTACCTCATAATAGAATTTTATCTTATCCTTAAACTAGATCACCCCCCTCAGTTCCTTATAAGCTGCCACAGCAATATTTACTTCCCAGTTTTAACTCATCTTCTTTGAAAGTTTACTGAAAATGATGCTCCATTTTTTTTTTCATATAAACCTGTCATTTATAGTCAGAAATTAGGAAAGGATTTTGGGAACAGGCATGGCATGAATATTTAGAACAATGATATAATATACTATACTTTCTAAGAAAAAAAGAAAATATGCACTAGTTTCATTTGGTTTGTTCTTGCTCATAAAACCTTTATGAAATCTGTAGGACTTCTCAACGTTGGATGAATATAGTATAAGCTAATATTGATAAAACACTCTTTGTTAGGTTACATACATGCATATACACACATGCAGGTATAATAGCACTTGTCTTTTCTTTAATAAAGAAAAATACACTGATGAGATTTTTAAAGATGAAAATATTACTTGAGTATTATCCCTTATTAAGCTATTTAAATTAAACTACTAAACTATGTATGGCAGGCTGTACAATGATCTGACAAAGATGCCCATATTCTAATCTCTAGAACCTATAAACATCTTACCTTCATGGCAAAAGAAGCTTCTCAGATATTATTAAATTAAAATCTTAAGATCGGTATATTATTTAGTGGGGCCAAGGTAACCACAAGTGTTCTTGTAAGAAGATGGCAAGGGAGTTAAAGACAGTGAAGGAAATAAGAAAATAGAGAGGGAAACCAGGTGGGGGGAAGGAGAGAGAGAAAGAGAGAGAGATCAGCTAATGCTCTCCTGTAGGACTTGAAGACTGTAAAAAGGGCCACCAGTCAAACAGGGCAGATATGGTCTCTAATCTGACAAAAGCAAAATAAAGGATTCTTCCCTAAAACCTTCAGAAATAGTCAGCCATGCTGACATTTGATTTTAGCTCCATAAGACTGATTTGGACTTCTGACCTCCAGATTTGTAAGACAATATATTTGTGTTAAGTCATTAAATTTGTGATAATTTGCTATAGCATCAATAAGAAACTAATACTCTGTAACCATTAGGTTGTTATATTTTTAGAGAATTTATGAATTACACACAAAAATGAGACATGACTTTTTTTATTTGGTTTCATATGCATATCTTCAGCATTGAGTCTTCGGACTCTCCAATTTAAAATTCTCCTTGAAAGAAAAATTCTTTTAGAAATATGTAATATTATTTGCTAAAGCAAAGTATATAGTTTGAACTAAAAATGAGATATTTACTTCTTTTTCCTACTCAAAAGCATTTATTGAATATTTATTGAAGATAGTTTCATTTACATTATATAATTTTTAGTAAAAAGAAAAAAGAAACTCAGCTGATCAAATCATAAATCAAAAAATTATAGTCTATATTTTAGTGTTTACACATGATATAACCTCAACAAATTACTTAACTACATTAAGATATGCTCTATGTAGGGCTATCTTTTGTTTTTAAGTGGATTACAAATGTATGGCACTGTTATCATTAAATTGCTAGTTATTTTTTACTTAACAATCACATACCTTCTTATTCTTATACACAATTTTTCAAAGAAGAACTGACTACCATTCTGAAGCTTATTCAACATACTAGAATTATAATGGAAAAAGCATGAACATTTATTTTTGTATCATATTAAAAATGAAAAATAATCAATAGCAGCAGGAGAAGGAAGAGAGTAATAAGTAAAATATATTTTGAAAGACTTTAGTAAACAAAATAGAATAATGTTGACTTTATTTGACAATTTTACTTTCCAGATTCAAATAAGCAGGCAGAAATGAACAAAATTTTACTCAGAAGCAAAGACAGAATTTGTGTAATTCATTCTAGTGGAGCTAGATTGGGCTCATGTGTTTTTACTCTAAGTATAAAGCTTAAAGATATTGTAGGCCAAATTTCTCTTTAACCTTCTGAAAGTTCACTTAAAATCTAAATTTTGAAAGGTAGATTATTGGATAAAAGTTGCACACATTTATTTATTTTGTATATGTAAATGCTTTTAGAATGAAGATCCAAAGATAAAGCAAAAATTATCCATTTTTATGTTTGGGTTTAACAAAGCATAGACAGCTGTGGGGAAATATGATTAAACAAAAAGGATATGGACAAATGCTAATAAACTGAAAGGGAAACCCAACATATACTCTGTCTAGTTTCTTATTGGCCCCTCTGAGCATGCATTCCTTCCTTCTGGGTGTGGGCAGGACCCTGTCTGAAATGAGTGTCTCAAGTCCTATGGTCAAACAAGGTAGGTCAGATCATTTCTTTATGGCGAGTTTTTACACAGAAAGGTGGAGGGTAAGTTAGAGTGATAATTTTATATTTTATGGCTGTTGGTAGGAAAAAAAAGGGTTCTGGTTTCTATGACCTGCCTTGGGAAAGAGAAATTCTAGTTTTTACAGCTAGCCACAAGGGATAATGTGCTGAGAAACAGGAGAGCAGAAGGTCAGAGAAAAACTTTTGCTTCTGCAGCCTTTATTGCAGTATTTTTTTTTTTGAGCCCCAACAGTATAGAATCCTGTTTTGTGCCGGAGTCCCCCTCCAGCGGGGTCCAGGGTTTCCCAAAGGAGGAACGGAGTTGGCATTGAAGGAAACACTCGGACAACTGACTCTGGTGTTAGCGGGACAGATGCCGTTTACTGCCATTTAACAGCGAGTTTATATACCATTTTCACAAAGACATAATCAAAGGGAATTCCAAAATCAAGATTAAACCATTATCTTAATCAATAACTTTTGTTTAAAACAAAACAATAAAACAAAGAGTTCATGCATGAAACTTTCTAGGAGTTCTTTTTGTCTTGTGATCCTTCAAAGCAGTTAGTTCTCATTCGTCATTCACAAATCTTTGACCAAGCTGTTAACTCCCCAGAGGTCTTTGCCCCATTCCATGATGAATGACAATTCGAAAAAACACTCTCATCCTACAAATAATGAACCTAAAAACTCTACCAAATTAAACATTATATATTACTAAATCTTTAAACCCTAATCTAATTCTTTCTATTACATGTCATATATCCGGCTTCCATATAAAAAACTAAAAACAAAACTATAAATCACGTTTAACAATCACGAATTGTCTAAACTCATTACTTCAATTAAAACAATAACTAAAATCCTAAAAACATTAACTTATCACAAACTCCTAACAAACAACATATGAATTAAAACTAACCATACCACTTAAAACAACTAAAACTTAAATCATTATAACTTACAATAAATCTCTTAAACCTTGATTAATGAATAATGTCAAAAACACAATTGTAAAATAAAAAATATTCCTAAACTTAATCAAAAAAAGACATTTTTCATCATGTACTTATCTGTCTTCACACATGGAAAACCTTAGCATATTAAATTCTTTTGGGAAAAAGTCAAAAGGTTTAAAACTGCACATTTAAGTGATGTCTCCTGTTCCCACTGTAAACTTCTCTATAGTAAAATGCCTACAGTTCTCCTGGTGAACTTTTGAACTGTAAGGCTGAACTGGGGCTGTCAGGGGCCAGCACAAAAAAGTTAAAAACAAAGCAATTAGGAGGCTAGCACTGGGAGGTCAGTATTAAGGTAATTTAAAAAACAAAAAAGGGTGAAACTCAGGCTAGCTTGCAACGATGTATTACAAATAGCTTTCTGGTAATTATAATTAAGGCAATAATGATGTGAACGAGCTATTTGTTTCTTCCATCTCCAAATGAACAGAATTTTCTGACTACATCCATAACAAAAGTAGAAGAGGTGATGGTTTCAGTTGCCAGGCTTGCTTTGCGGCCTGGGGTCTTCAGCCCCCTAGACTTTGTTAGCAGGTGGGCCTCCAAGGCTGGCTCCCAACAGTTTTGCACACCAATTGTAAATTGGTAGTAACAAATTGACAATTATAGAACTAAAATATTCACCTTCTGCCCCAAGGTGTGGATAACTGAATGGTGGGACACTGCCTCTCTTACAACAGAAAAAAGCTTGACTAACTTTATTTTTACGACAGGTAGCAGAGCAAATGACTGGCCTCAAATCGAAGAAAAGACAGTAAAGGTAGGAAAGATGGCATTTGAAAGGAGAGAGCAGATTCAAATTAATGCTTACCAGGGGTAGATGCAACTGTACATTGAAGATAATAAGTTTATTTACATTTTATAGTTTTTAGTAAAAACAAAAGAAAAAAACTCAGATAATCAAATTATGAATAAAATCTTGCCTTGACATCTAGGCTTTAGTCTTTACACATGATATAACCTCAACAAATTACTTAATTACATTAAGATGTAGCCTATGTAGGTGGATTAACTGGAAAACATGACAAATTGTTCATGGCTAAGTGCAGGCTGGAAGGAAAGTGTGCAATGCCTGGAGGGAGAGATGAAAATACAGAAGCTATTTCTCCAGAACCGTTGTAAAGACCTCTGGGAAGTGTCTTCTGTGCAGCAGGTCCAGGGGAGGGAAACATTAACTTTGTAGGAGTGGCAAAAAATTCAACTCAGATTCTTTTCCTCTCTCTTCTATAAAGCAAAAGCCTTATTCTGTTAGTGGGGTGGTGGTAGTGGGGGGTAATTGGGCAGCCAGTACTTTCAAGAAAAGAAAGAAGAGGGACTGACTACAAAGGAGTTTTTATGGGAAATTGAGGGCAATAGAGCTATATTGTACTGGGGTGATAGATACATGACTATATTTGTCAAAACCTACAGAACTGTAACTCTACAAGTTATGACTTTATTAAATGCTGATTTTTAAAAATATCTAACATATCAGATATTTCTGCTTGGGATATACACTGTCAAATCTTAATCCTACTTTTATTATAAATATATGACAACATCACTGAAAGAATAGATGAAAAACAACTGACCTAAATAACCTAGGTGAAGATTATTTTGACTAGACATTTTAAGGCAAAAGACAAAAAGGTCTGTACAGAAACATTGTCAAATTCAAAAACTACTTTACTTGCTTACTGGGGTTAAAAAATAAGCAAATTACTTGTAGATTATGAGCGCACAATGCCTCACGGCCAGATAAAAAGTTATACATATTCAAGTTAGACAAGATTAAAATTATCCTCTTTATATAGGGGAGGAAAGAGGGTTTTTTCCCTCTTTCATCACAAGAATCATGACAAAGACACTTATAATAAAAGACAGATCAACAGAGAAATATACATATTTATTTGTCATAAGTTTTATATGTTTTAATAATAAAATTAATGAACAAACTTAAAACAGAGACTAGATACTTACATATTTCCATATAACTTCCCTCAAACTTTCTACCATGGTAATTTTTTTAAAAATCGCAATTCTTTGTTACCTATTTTTCAAAATGGGGGAGGTTAATGCTCTACCTTTGACTCTGGACTGTGCTTAGTAAATAGCACCTTAAACTACAGTATGTTAAGAAAAACTAGTACTTTGGATGAGACTAAGTAAGCATGACAACAAAACACAATATGGAACATTGAGTTGGATCTTAGAGCTACAAAAGTACTTTAGAAAATGAAGCTTATAAGGGAATGGGCAAGATGACGAATGAAGCAGTGAGAGTGGGAGAGTCTCTGCAAGGCAAGTGTCCATAAAGATTGCATGAGTGGGTGTGTGCCAGTGGGTGAGTGAAAGTCCATCTGAAGGGAGACTCAGAGTCAAGCACTGGGGACTCTCCTCTGGGGGTGGCTGCAACCCACCACTCCCCTGAGATCAGAGCCCATGGTGCACAAGATCATTTGTCATTCTTGGGGGGGTCTTCCTGGAGAAGGCAACAGAGATCAGCTGCTTCTTAGCACCTGGCATCTGTCCCATGCCACAACCTGTGGCAGCAGGCTGGGCACTAGCAGTGGGAACCACGGAGAAGGTGTTGCAAGGAAACCTGAAGCTGACCCCTACCACTGGTGAGGAGACACCCAAATGGCTGCTGCCATTTTCTCTGTCTTGGGACCAGGCAGAAACCTGCATTGGCCCACCCAGCTCTGTTCAGCCTTCAACCAGTGACCCAGTCGTGATCTCTGCACCCCTCTGGGATCCACCATCACTGGTCCACAGAGGAAACTTCAGGAGCAGACAAGGAGAGACAGATGTCCCACACCCCCACACTGGTCCAGGAACAGACACATCTAATCTGAGTGGGAGACTTGGCAGCAGCAGCAGACAAGTTGGCTGAGTCTGGACCTGATTCCCTATTTTCCTACAGTAGTCCATGGAGCACATGACCCACACAAAGAACAACCCAATTGCTTGCACTGAGAGTGGAGGGAAGGGGCTAGAACTAATGCCCACTCCTTATTGTGGCAGTAGCCAAAAGAGACTGTGGTGCTTGGGAAAGGGTTCTGAAGATCCAGAAATGGACACAGAGGGAGTTTTTCTTTCTCTTTCATTCTTTCTCTCTTTCTTTTTTTCTTTCTTTCTTTATGTTTTTGTGCTTGTTTTTGTTTTTTGGTTTTTTTTAGTTTTTCTGTTTGTGTATAGGTATTTTTGAGGGCAAGAGCATCGTCAGGTTTTTTTGTTGTTGTTTGTATGTTGGTTTGTTTGTGTTTTGTTTGTTTAGTTTTTGTTTGTTTCTATTTTATTCATTAGTTGGCATGCCTGGCTGTTTTCCTTCTTTGTCTTCTTTCTCTTCACCTTCCTTTCATTTCCCTTCTTCCTTTTTCAATTATTTTTATTTTTTTAATCTCATTTTGTTTTCAGGGGCATACATACACCCCCACCACATGAATAGACTGTAAGGTGGTGGGAAGTAAGTACTAGTATCCACTGGCAGTATCCACCTGTCAGTGGATTCTGTGTTTTGCAGATAGCTTCTGAACCAAAGCTCTCCCCATCACACCTTAACCAAATCTCAAAACTGCAAGAAGCATAGCCCCTCATCTCCAGTTCAACTTCAAAATTGAACAAATCCAGAGATTCCACATAAGAAAGAATAGGGGATTGAGCAAGAGAAGTGAAAGCCATCTCCCACTATCATTGAGCAATGGAATTAAAGAAGGTGGGGGGATGGGGAGGAAAACCATCACAAACAAAAAAAGAAACAAAGGAGGACTTCAGGTCTCATGCAGGCTCCTGGGAGACAGCACCTGAGAATACAGACTTCAGAACTCAATAAATAAAGAACCTTCTGAAAGACCGATGTCAAACCACAAACCCAGATGTCAAGATATTAGTAGAGAGAATGAATAGAAATGAGGAGAGGCAAGAGAACAGAATAAAGAAGTTGATAACTGAGATGATGACAATAAAAAGTACAGTAAACAAAATAAATAACAAACTGACAAATATGGAAATCAGAATTAACAAAGCAGAAGAAAGAATCTTAGAGCTCGAGGACCAAAATATGGAACTAACCCAAACTGTTAAAAACATAGAAAAGAAGCTTTATAAAGATGGAACAAAGCCTCCAAGAGATGTGTGATTACATCAAGAGGTCAAACCATTGATTATTTGGCATTCTTGAGGCAGATAGAGAAACAGAGACCACCCTAGGTAAACATTCCATGAAATTATCCAAGAAAGCTTACCTTATTTCATCAGAGAGGTGACCATTCAAACATAAGAGATTCAGAGAACCCCTGCAAGCCATCAAATGAGAAGACCAACTCCTAGACACATAGCAATTCACTTAAACAAAGTAGGTATAAAAGAAAAAAAATCTTAAAGGCAGCAAGAGAGAAAGGTCAGACTACCTACTAGGAAACACCAATATAATATCAGCGGACTTATCTACAGAAACACTATAGGCTAGAAGAGACTGGAGTTCAATCTTCAAAGTTCTCCAAGATAAGCAATTTAAAGCAAGAATTTCCTACCTAGCTAAGGTAAGCTTCATCAGTGGTGAGGATTTCATCTCCTTACCAGATATTCAAACCTTAAGAGTTTACACCGCTTCTAGACCAGTTCTACAAGAACCACTTAAGAAAGTATTAAACACAGATGAAAGACAAAAAAGAACAATGATGCTCTTTCCAAGAATGCAGGAAAAAGATGAAAACAAACACATATATAAACCCAAAAATCAAAAGAAAACCAGAAAACAAATGACAACAACAAACACTATAGACCTTATAGCAGGGATGAACTCTCACATCTCAATAATTAGCATGAATGTGAATTGACTAAATGTACTGTTGAAAAGACATAGAACAGCAAACTGAATTTAAAAAAAAAAAAAACATGATGCAGCAAAATGCTGTCTCCAGGAGACACATCTCATCAGAATGTGCACTCACAGAATCAGAAAAAAAAAAAAAAAAAAAGAAAGAATGGAAAACAAATTTTCAGGCAAATGGAACTCAAAAGAAAGCAGGAGTTACGGCCATAGTATCAGAAAAATATGCCTTAAGCCACCAGAAATTTAAAAAGAAACAGAAGGACACTACATAATGATAAAAGGTTCAAACTATCAACAAGAAATATTCATTCTAAACATATATGATTTCAATGTCAGAGCACCAACTTTTATAAATCAACTTCTAGGTGAAGTTAAGAAAAAGATATTGACTCTAACACTATCACAGCTGAGGACTTGAATACCACACTAGCAAACCTAGATAGATCATCAACACAAAAAAACAAGGAAATTCAGAATCTCAACTTGATGCTTGACAAATAGACTTAATAGATACCTACAAGACATTTCACCCAACAACCACAAAATATACATTCTACTCATCACCACATGGAGCATACTCCATGATTGACCACGTCCTCAGCCATAAATCAAGCATAAACAAATTTCATAAGATCAAAATACTGCCATGCACCTTCTCAGACCACAGTGGATTAAAAATAATTTCAACACCAACAAATTTCCTTCAAAACCCACAAAGACATGGATACTAAACAACATAATGCTGGACAACTCCTGGAAATTAAATTAGAAGATTCCGAGAAACAAACGAAAGTGAAGAAACATCTTTCCAAAACATCTGGGATGCTGTGAAAACAGTACTAAGAGGTGATTCATATATCTAAAAACACACATCAAGAAAATAGAAAGATCACAAGTTGACAGTCTAATACATCACTTAAGGAGGTGGAAAAACAAGACCATAAAAATCTTAACTTCATCAGGAGAATTCAGACAACTAAAATAAGAGCCCAAATATGAGACACAGAAGGCAAAACTATAATATAAAAGAATAAACAAAACAAAAAGTTTTTTTTTTTAAAGGATAAACAAGATTGATAGACCTGTAGCCGGACTGACCAGGAAAAAGAGAGAAAAACCCCAAACAAACACTATCAGAAATGCAAACGATCAAGTCACAACTGATCCCAAAGAAATACAAATGAGTATCAGAGATTACAATGCACACATGTATGGAAACAAACTTGAAAATCTAAATAAAATGGAGGACTTTCTGACATCACACAACCTCCCAAGTTTGGAATGAAGAAATTAAGACCCTAAATAGACCAATAACAACTCAGGAAATTGACTTCATTACAAGAAAACTATCTTAAAAAAACAAAGCCCTGGACCAGACAGTTTTCCGGCAGAATTCTACAAAACATACGGGGAGCTGATACTAATCATATCGAAAGTTTTCCAGGCAATCAAGAAAAATGGAACTCTCCCCAACTAATTGATACCCAAACCAGATAAAGATTCAACAGCAAAAGAGAACTATAGGCCAATATCTTTAATGGACATAGATGCAAAAATTCTCAACAAGATTCTAGCAAACTTAATCATTCTAAAAGTCATCCATCATGACCAAGTAGTCTTCATACCCAAGATGCAGGACTGGTTCATGTCCACAAGACCAGAAACATAATTGAATACATCAACAGATGTAAAAAACAAGAACCACATGATAATATCATTAGATGTAAATAAAATTTTCAATAAAATTCGACATCCCTTCTTGATAAAAACCATTGAACACCTAGACATAGATGGAACATACTTCAAAATAATAAGAGTCATCTTTGATAAACCCACAACCAACATACTGCTAAGCAGACAGCAATTGGAACTATTTTCCCTGAAAACTGGAACAAGACAAGGTTGCCCACTCTCACCACTCCTGTTCAACATTGTGTTGGAAGTCCTGCCTAGAGCAATCAGACAAGAGAAGAAGATCAAGGGTATCCAAATAGGCAAGAGAAAATTAAGTTATACCTCTTTGTGGATGACATGATTCTATATCTTGAAAACACAAGAGTATCTGTTTAGAAAACTCTTTGCACTGATAAAGCAGTTTGGCAAAGTATCAGAGTATAAAATAAATGTGCAAAAGACAGATGCATTTCTATACACTAACAATAAACAGAAACCCAAATAAAAAGTGTGATCTCATTCACAATAGTCACAAAAAAATAATAAAAAACCTTGGCATCCTACTAACCAGAGAAGTGAAAGAACTTTATAATGAAAACTACAAAATGCTGCTCAAGGAAATCAAAGAAGGCACAAACAAATGGAAAAATATTACATGCTCATGAATTGAAAGAATTAACATTGTTAAGATGTCCCTTCTACCTAAGTAATCTATAGATTTAACACAATACCCATTAAATTGCCAACATCATTCTTCCCAGACCTAGAAATGATAATACAGAAATTCATATGAATACATAAAGGATCATGAATAGCCAAAATAATCCTTAGTGAAGAAACAAAGCAGGAGGTATCACACATCCAGACTTCAAACTTTAAAGCTACAATAATCAAAACAGTTTGGTATTATTACAGGAGCAGGAATATAGACCAATAGAAAAGGATAGAGATTCTGGAAGCAAAACTTCAATTTCTCAGCCACCTCATCTTTGAGAAAGCCTCCACCAACAACCACTGGGGAGAGGAGAACCTACTCAGTCAGTGATGCTGGAAAAGCTGACTGACCCCATGCAAGAGACTGAAACAGAACCCCTACCTATTACCATACACAAAAATAAACCTTAAATGGATCAAACACCTAAATGTAAAGGCTTGAACTATAAGAAAACATAGGAAACACCTTTACGGAAATTGGAATAGTCAACCAATTCCTGATCAACACTCCAAAAGCAAATGTCATAAAAGTTGACATAAAAATAGGACCTCATCAAATGAAAAGCTTCTGCCATGCAAAAACAAAAACAAAAAACAAAAAACATCAAGAGAGCAGGATGACAGCCCACAGGCTGGGAAAAAAATATTTGCCAACTGTAAATCAGAAAAAGGCCTATATTATCCTATATTTATAAGGAACTCAAACATGCTTAAAGGAAGAAAACAAACAACCCTATTAAGAAACGGGTAAAAGATATGAACAGATACTTCTCAGAAGAAGACATATGAGCATCCGACAGATACATGAAAAGATGCTCAGCCTCAGTAAGCATCAAAGAAATGCAGATTAAAACCATACTGAGATACCACCTAACTCCAATCAGGATGGCCATCATCAATAACTCAACAACAACAGATGCTGGAGAGGATGTGGGGAAAAGAGAACACTTCTAAATTGTTGGTGGAAGTGTAAACTGGTACAACCTTTGTGGAAAACAGTGTGGTGATCTCTAAAAGATCTAAAAATCGATCTTCCACAAGACCCAGCAGTCTTCCTTCTGGGAATATGCCTAAAAGAACTCAAATCACCCTACAGAAATGATATACACACATGCATATTTATTATAACATTAGTCACAATAGCAAAAACATAGAACTAACTGTGTTGTCCATCAAAAGTTGACCAGATAAAGAAACTGTGGTACATTTACATGATGGGATATTATGCAGCCACAAAGAAAAACAAAATTATGAACTTCGCAGCAAGTTGGATGGAATTAGAGTCTAAAATACTCAGTTATTTATCACAGGAACAATAATCTGAGTACTACATGTACTCAATCATAAGTGAAGCCTGAACATTTATCATAATACTATAAGAAGTGGATTTACAGTAGTGGGCCAGGGGAAGGGGTAGGGGACACATACTATCAATAATAGTAACAAACTTTACCTGTACAATGACAACTTATGTACCTGACCCTGAATTGTACCCCACATCTTTAAAATAAAAAAAAAAGAAAATGAAGCTTATAATTTTGGTTATTATATTGTATTATTATGATTAAAATGGTATTGGCAAATTTAGAGAATTAAATAGTAGGGAAGCTGATTTACGTATATCAAAATTTGAACTCTGTCAAAATTTTTAAACAGCTTTGAGATATAATTTACATAGCATAAATTCACCATGTACAATTGAATAACTTTCAGTATACATTCATAAATTATGCAACAATCATAAAAATCTAACTTTAGAGCTTTTTATCACCCCCAAAAGAAACTCTGCATCCATTAGCAGATTAGCAGTCAATCCATATTCCTTTCCACCATCATGACTTCCCAATCCTAGGCACCCATTAACGTGCTTTCTGTCTGTAAAATTTGCCTAGACATATCATGTAAATAGAATAATTAAATCTATTGTCTTTTGTGACTGAAGTCTTTTACTTAATGAAATGTTCTCAAGATTCATCCTGGTGTTGTGTACATTGGGACGTCATTCCTTTTTGCTCCACTGTATGAATAGTATGTTGCATAAATGGATAACAAAACCACATTTAAAAAAATCCTTTCATTGGTTGGACATTTGGGTTGTTTCTCATTTTTGGCTATTATAAATAAAGTTACTATGATAATATCACACAAATTTTTGTGTGAATATCTGAGAGGGTACACAAAAAACTCCTAGAATTGTCTTCTGAAGGGCAGGACCATTGTTGTACGACTTTCTCCAGTGAAACATGTAATCTACAAACCCCACTGGCATCAGAGTATCAGAGTACCAGCTAGCATTGTTGTGAGAGGATGTGTTTAGCTTCAGTGAAAAAAAAAAAATTTTGAGATTCTTTCAGCACATTTGCCCATTTTATGATGGGTGATTTATGAGCACACCTGCCCACACCCCATTGAGTGTTCAGCAGTTTTTGATGAAAAGCGGTATGACCCCCTATGTCCCATCCCCTATTTATCCAATCTTGCCCTGAGAAAAATGCTTTTTGTTTTCTCAGATGTAAAAATTCCTCAAAGGCAAACATTTTGTCTATGTGGAAGAGGTGAAACAAAAATGACAGAAGCACTAAAAGACATTGAAAGGTACTGATAGAAACCTAGTAGAAACTTAACTTATTCTTAGTTTAGTCTTTTGCCTCAGCATAACCATTAGAAAGCATTCAGACATTCTACAGAACAAGCAGCAGCCTATTCCATCTCCCCTTGGCAAATCTCCTTCAGATGCAAGACCATGACAGCCCAACCATTCATGGTTTAGCACAATAATCTCTAGTAAGCTTTTAGGCTCCTTGTCAAGGTCGAAGATCAAAGATCACCCTTTGGCTTGCCAAAGTCATAAAAGTAATAACATGACCACCTTTGGTCAAGGAACTTTTGAGTTGCAGAAGTCTGAGTTTGTGAATTTCAAATGTCTAACAAGTCTCTTGCAGGAACTCCCCCCCTCTCCCAGGGTTAACCTAATCAGCCCTTTGTGACCTACATGACATGAATAACCCCACCATGGCAGCAATCATGTGACTAACCCACCCATCTCTCGGTTATCCATCACCTTACGTCAGTACCTGTGCTTGCCTGCCCCTTTGTGATGATGTGGAGCAGACCACCACCCAATCACCTTTATGATCTTCCCCCATCTAAAAGGACTCAACCACAAGCAACCAGCAGCCATTGTCTTGCTAGACTCTGGTGTGGCCATTATCTCTTTGAGCTATGACGGTCGCCATCTTTCCTGGCTTTGGTCCCCTCCCTCACCTTGGGGAGGTGAATCTTCTCTCTCCCTTCTCTTTCTCTAATTTACTTTTTTAAAAAACTTTTCTTTCTTAACCTTTTTGTGTGTTGCAATTCTTTGCAATTACTCGGATCTCTGAGTTACCAGTGCTGCATCCCCCCTCGCCTCTCCACCTCTCCATAAATTCTCCCTCACCCTGTCTGGACCCTAACAGACATCAATGTTGATAAGTTCAAAAACTATTTTGAGCAGTGGAGAAAGCATCTTGATAGATGTATTGCATCAAATGGAGAGTACTTTGAAGGTGACTGAAGTTCAAACATGTAGTACACAATTTTTTAAAAATAAATTCATTTTTTTTGAGGGAGGAGTTTTCCATCATATGTTTTCAGTACTCTTGGGATTATACCAAGGGCTGAAATTGCTAAGTAATATAGTAATATTTTGAGGAACTGCCAACTTGTTTGGAGCAGAGAATGTTAGCTCTTAATAGGAAAGGCCGGAAAATTCATGAAGATTCAGGGCTTGCAGATTCAGCTAAGAATTTAACATTTGGAAAGCATGTGCTAAGTTGAGGTTCCATATTTCCCCAACAATGTATCTGAACTTGGCATAGCAAACCTGATTTGGTTGGGCTTTTAATCTTTTCTGGACTGTTGCCATTTTATTAAGTCCATACCCTGGTCTAAGCTTTGCTTGCTCTCCAGCTGCAGGAAGAGAGCCACTTTACACGCTGTCATGGGAATTCTTCTGGCTTTCACACTTGCATTTCAATTGCCTGTTAAATCCTTCATCTCTTCCTTACCTTTTCCCATGACATCAATGGTGCTTAGCAATAGCCATTCTATAACATTGTTTCTATATTTACTGTTTCCCTTGTGTCTGATAAATGGCACCAGCTAACGTTCCTATTCATTATCATATCATGCCTCTTCCCAACCTAGGAGACTTTAACAGGTAGACTACCTTCTTGTGTCAGGGTGTTCATGTGTTTCACTCAATATCAATGAAGGTTCCTCATTACTAGCAGGGGAGCAAGAGATTTCGGTTTTTTTTGGTTTTTTTTTTGAGTTGGAGTCTCACTCTGTCACCCAGACTGGAGTGCAGTGGCCGCTCCCGGCCACTGCAGCCTTGACCTGCTGGGCTCCGGCGATCCTTCCGCCTCAGCTTTCTAAGTAGCTGGAACTACAGGTGCGCGCTACCACGCCCGGCTAATTTTTGATTTATTGTAGAGATGAGGTCTCACCAAGTTGCCCAGGCGGGTCTCGAACCTGTAGAACTATTTTTCAATGACCTCTTTTTTGGGGAATAAAT
>CAUYQG010184249.1:0-13428 GCA_963574415.1 Tarsius wallacei
CTGCTCTTTAGCCTGGACGACTGGATAAAAAAAAGGTGGTATATATACATGATGGAATATTACACAGCCATAAAAAAGAACAAAATTAGGGACTTTGCAGCAACTTGGATGGATTTAGAGTCTATAATACTCAGTGACCTAATACAGAAACAAAGAACTGAGTACTACATGTTCTCACTCACAAGCAGACCCTGAACATTTATCACAATACTGTAAGAAAGGGACTGGCAGTAGCATGAAACTACCAGGGAGAGGGGGATACATAACATCAATAAGGGTACCTGATCTCAAATAAGGCAAAGTGAGGACCAAAGAGAGGCCCAAGCTTTATCTGTTCAATGACCACTTAAGTACCTAATCCTGAACTGTATCCCACATCTTTAAAAAAATAAAATAAAATGCTTCCAATAAAAAAAAATTGTAAGAATGAGATAGCCCTCTAAATTACTTTGCAAAAACATAAAATAACCATCTTAAAGATGGCTCAATGAGCTACTACATAACAAAGACAACTACATGAAATTAGGAAAATGGTGAAAAAAATGAGGAGAGAAACTATAAAGAAGAAACACGAAAGACTTCTGTAGCTGAAATACAATAATCAAATTGAAAAATATACTAGAATAGCTGGGCATAGTGGCTCAGATCTGCTATGTCAGCTAATTGGGAGGATAAAGTAGGGGGATCCTATATGGCCAGGAGTCTGAGCCCAGTCTGCGCAATACATAAGTTAACTGAAATATGTTAAATGATATACAGTTAATGCACACAACATACATACTGGTGGTGCCAAAAAAATGTATACACATTAAGAGCTGTTAAGAGGAGCTTTTCTTTGAGTACTTCTAGTAACTGCAGAAATTAAATGTGACTTGTATTCATATTAGTGAGTATTATAATTTTAAGACTGACTCTAATATGATGAAGATTGTTGATCTCTTAGACAATTAAAAACAGCTGTTTTAGGGAAGCTCACTGAAATTCAAGAAAAAACAGAAAATCAATTTAGAAATTTAAGAGTAAGAAATTAAAAAAAAAAAAAAAAAGCCACAAAGGAAGTCCTGAAGCTAAAAAGTACAAAGAATGAAAGGAAAAAAATGTAATAGAATCAACAGCAAAACTAAACAAAAATAAAAAATAATCAGTGACCTCAGAGGCAGACTGAAAATACACAGGGGTAAAGAAGAAAAAAGAAAGCTTACAAGACCTGTGGAATATGAAAACAACAAATATTTGGAATGTTACAGTAAAGAGGAAACAGAAAAAAAAATATATAGGTAGAAAACTTACTCAAAAAGAACAGGACAATTTCCAAACCTGAAAAAATATGCAAACATATGGATATAAGAAAATCAAAGGTCACCAATCAGATTAAACCCAAGTAAGAATGCCCCAAGACATAACTGAACTCTCAAGGTGAAATCCTGAAAGCAGCAAGAGAAAATCAAATAACTTATGACAGAGAGATCATGTGCCCTGGACAGCAGATTTCTCAAAAGAAACATTACAAGCCAAGAGGGAATAGGACAATATATTCATAGTGCAGAAGAAAACAAAATTATCAACCATAAATATTGTGTCAAGCAAAGCTATCCCTTATGTTTTTTTATTTTTTTAAGTCAGCGACTTTGTCACCCAGGCTGGAGTGCAGTGGCATGATCATGGCTACTGCAGCCTTGACCTGCTGGGCTCAGAAGATCCTTCTGCCTCAGCCTTCCAAGTAACTGGGACTACAGGTGTGCACCACTACACCCAGCTAATTTTTTTTTTTTGGAGTCAATTGTCACTCAGGTTGAAGTGCAATGGCACACTCATGGCCACTGCAGCCTCAGCCAGCTGGGCTCAGGCAAGCCTTCTGCCTCAGTCTTCCAAGTAGCTGGAACTACAGGCCTGTGCCACCACACCCAGCTAATTTTTTGATTTATTGTAAAGACGAGGTCTTTCCAAGTTGCCCAGGCTGGTCTCGAACCCCTGGATTCAGGCAATCCTACTGCCTCCACCTCCCAAAGTGCTGGGATTATAGGCATGAGCTATTGTGCCTGGCCTTAAAGTTATCCTTTAAAGATGCAGGACAGATAATGACTTTCCAGACAAATAAAAGCTGACAAAATGTATCAGTAACAGACTTATCCCAGAAGAAACGCTTAAGGAAGTTCTTCAGTCTGAAAGACAAGAATGCTGATATGATTCTTATACTAATATTATAGTCAAAGTGTTTAAACTACTTCTATCTTTAGAAAGAAGATAAAATAATGTAAACTTTTTAGATGAACAATTCAAAATGTGACATAAACATTTCAAAATGTGGGAAGAGGAAATAATCAGTACAAGGTCTTTTGGGGGTGGGATTTGTTTGTTTTTATTTTTGAGATTAAAGTTTAGTTGGTATCAGTTGCAAATAACTTGTAACTCTCGGATGTTTTTTCTAAGCCTCCTGGTAACACCAAAGGCAAGATCTAAAACAGAGACATTAAAAATAAGAAGCAGCCAGATATGGTGGCACATGCCTGTAAATCCCAGCACTTTGGGAGGCCAAGGTGGGAGGACTGCTTCAGCACAAGAGTTCAAGATCAGCCAAGGCAACATAACAAGACTTTGTCTCTACAATAATTTAACCATTTGTCCTCAGAGACATATCACCAATCTCAACCTGACTGCACTTTTTAATGAAATAGTGAAAAATGAATCACTTCACATTAAATAGTTTAGCATTGGAACCAATTCTTTTATTGTAATTATATTTGGCTTATAATGGAATTTTAGACAGTGAAGAACTTATTTATGACCAAAAAAATCAATATTTTTAATCATATTTTTCTACCATGTGGTAACATGTCAAACAGTCACCAACATGCACTGCAGGTTCAGTGATAAATGTTGTACAATAGTAATTTATCTGATGTCTTCTACCCGGTATTTTTCTATTCGATTAGACAATAGTCTCATTTTCTTCCTCCCATATTCATAATATGTAATTTATTGTCCAGTCTGTTGTTCCAAGACAATGTGGAAGGATGCACACTCGTGATTCCTGAAAGCCAATTCTCAACTGATCGATTAGAAGCTTGACAAATTTCAAATGGGACATAGGTTTTCATTGTTTTTGAATGAAAACTTAAACTACATATTTGAAAAATCTGCACTTACATAAGTTTTTCCTCTATAATCACCAGCAATCTCTTTATATCCCCTGAGAGGGGGCATCCAAGTGCAAGGGGTTAAAAAAAAATTAGCCAAGTGTGGTGGCTCACACCTGTAGTTCCAGCTATTCCGGAGGCTGAGGTGGAAGGATTGCTTGACCCTAGGAGTTTGAAAATGCAGTGAGCTGTGATTATGCCACTATACTCCAGTCTGGGCAACAGTGGGAGCACTTAACTCAAAAAAAAAAAAAAAAAGGTTAAAAGATACTACCAGAGAAAAATCACTTAATGCCATAGGAAGAAAAAAAAGGAAGAAGTTACAAAATAACTGGGAAACAAGTAACAAAATGGCAGTAGGAAGTCCTTACCTATCGACAATAACATTCAATATAAACGGACTAAAGTTTCCAATGAAAACAGAGTGGCTGAATGGGTCAAAAAACAAGATCCAACTAAATGCTGCTTACAAGAAACTCACATTGCCAAAGTCACAGATAGACTGAAAATGAAGAGATGGAAAAAATATTCCATGCAAATGGAAAACAAAAAGAGCAGGAATAGTTATACTTATATCAGATAAAATACACTTTAAGTTAAAAACTGTAAAAAGAGAGAAAGAAGGTCATTATATAATAATCAAGGATTCAATTCTGCAAGAGGACATAATAAGTACACATGCCCCAACAGCAGAGCACCCAAATATATAAAGCAAGTATTCATAAATCTAAAGAGAGGTATATACTGCAATATAAAAGTTAGGGACATTAACACCCCACTTTTAGCCATACACAAAATATCCAGGAAAAAAATTAACAAAGAGTCATCAGAGTTAAGTTATACTCTAGAACAAGTGGACTTAACAGACATTTAAAATATATTTCCTTCAACAGGTGTTTAGCTCATTTGTGTTGCCAGAAATACCTGAGTCTAGAAGATTGATAAAGAAAAGAGGTTTATTTGTCTTACAAGAAGCATGACACCAACATATACTTCTGATGAGGGCCTCAGGAAGCTTTCAATTATGGCAGAAAGCAAAGAGGAGTTGGTATGTGCAGATGACATGGCAAAAGAAGTAAGAGAGGGGAAGGTACCAGGCTCTTTTAAACAACCAGCTCTCAAGGGAACTCTGACGGGAACTAAAAGAGTGAGAACTCACTCATTACTGCAAAGATGGCAACAAACCATTTAAGAAAGATCTGCCCCCATGATCCGAACATCTCCCATTGGATCCCATCTTCAACACTACAGATCATATTTCAACATAAAGTTTGGAGGGTCAAACACCAAAATTATAACATTCTACCCCAGGCTCCCCAATCCTCATTTCTTCTCACAATGCAAAATATAATCATCCCTACCCTATAGTCCCCAAAAGTCTTAACTTGTTCCAGCACCAATGCATCAGTCAAGAGTCTCACCTGAGACTCAAGGCAAATTATATCTATGAGTCTAAAAATAAAAAACAGGTTTGTTATTTCCAAGTTATAGTCACAGAAGAGATGTGGGGTAAACATTCCCATTCCAAATAGGGGAAATCAACCAAAAGAAAGGGGGTAACAATTGGTACAAGAACAGGCAAATAGACCAATGGAACAGCATAGAGATTTCGGAAGCAAAACTTCTATTTCTCAATCAACTCCTCTTTCACAAAGCCACCACCAACAATCACTGGGAAGGAGAGAACCTATTCAATAAGTGGTGCTAGGAAAACTGGCTGACCATATGCAGAAGATTGAACAGGAACCCCACCTATCACCATACACAAAATCAACTCTAAATGGATCAAAGACCTAAATGCAAAACCTTAAACTATAAGAATCTTAGAAGAAAATGCAGGAGGCACCCTTATGGACGTTGGAATAGGCAACCAATTCCTGATCAACTCCCCAAAAGTGAATGCCATAAAAGATAGACAAGTGGAACCTCATTAAACCAAAAAGCGTTTGCAAAGCAAAAGAAACCATTAAGATAGTGAGGAGACAGTCCACAGAATGGGAAAAATATCTGCCAACTGTAAATCTGACAGAGGCCTAACATCCAGGCTCTACAAGGAACTCAAATGTGCTAAAAGGAAAAAGACAACTCTATTAAAAAGTGGACAAAAGATATGAATAGACATTTCTCAGAAGAAGACATGTGAGCAGCCAACAAATACATAAAAAAATGCTAAGCCTCACTAATCATCATCAAAGAAATGCACATTAAGACCACACAAAGATACCACCTAACCAGTCAGAATGGTCATCATCAATAACTCAAAAAGCAGCAGACGCTAGAGAGGATGTGGGGAAAAGGGAACGCTTCTACACTGTTGGAAGGAGTGTAAACTAGTACAATCTGGAAAACAGTATGGTGATTGCTAAAAGATCTGAAAATCAACCTTCCGTATGACCCAGCAATTCTAGGAATATTCCTGGAGGAACTCAAATCACTCTATAAAAAGGATTCCTACACACGTATGTTTATTGCAGCATTATTCACAATCGCAAAAACACGGAACCAACTGTGCTACCTATCGAAAGTGGACTGGATAAAGAAAATGTGGTACATATACATGATGGAATATTAGAGCCATAAAGAATAACAAAATTATGGACTTCGCAACAACTTGGATGAATTTAGAGTCTAAAATACTCAGTGATTTATCACAGAAACAAAGATCTGAGTACTACATGTACTCACTCTTAAGCAGACTCTGAACATTTATCATAATACTGTAAGAAAGAGATTGGCGGGCGGGCTTAGGCGGCCTGTAATCCCAGCACTTTGGGAAGCCGAGGTGAGTGAATTGCCTGAGTCCCACGATCAGCCTGGGGAACTTGGTGAGACCTCGTCTCTACAGTAAACCAAAATTAGCTGGCATGGTAGCACGCGCCTGTAGTTCCAGCTCCAGCTATTTGGAAGGCTGAGGCGGAAGGATCGCCAGAGTCCAGGGGTGGGGGTGGGGTGTGCATAACATCAATAAGGGCACACAAATATTACCTGTACGATGACCATTTATGTACCTAACTCCCACGCCCACCCCTCGCCACACACACAAAAAGAAAGGGGTAACAGAGTTCACGCAAGTCTGAAACCCAGCAGAACAGAGGTAAAATAATCTCCCTTGACTTTATGTACTGCACCCTGAGCACACTGATCCAAGAATTGGGCTCCCAAGGTCTCAGGCAGTCCCTGCTATGGCACTGCTGGGCACATCCCAGTGGTTGTTCTCATGGGTTGGAGTCAAATGCCTAAGGGTTTTCCAGGCTGAGATTGCACACTGCTGATGGCCTGTAATTCCAGAGTCTGAAGGGTGGGAGACCCGTTCCCACAGCTCCACTAGGCAGTCCCCCAGTGGGAACTCTCTGTGGGTGTTCTAACCCCACATTTTCACTCAACATTGCCTTAGTAGTCTGTCTCCAGGGGCTCTGTCCCTGCAGAAGGCTTCTTCCTGAGAATCCAACTTTTCTAAAATTATCTACTGAAATCCAAGTGGAAGCTGCTAAGCCTTCACCACTTTTGCATTCTGCACACCTGCAGAGTTAACAGTGCATGGAATCTACCAAGGCTTAATTTGTGGGCTTCCAAGTGGTGGCCCAAGAATACCTGGGGCCCCTTCAGCTATGGCTGGAACCAAAGGGGCAGTGATGTGAGAAGCAGCATCTTGAAGTGGTGCTGGGCAGCAGTACCCAGAACCTGTCTGCTGAAACCATTCTGTCCTCCTAGACCTCTGATGGAAGGGGCTGCCTTGAAGATGTCTAATATGCCTTCAGGACCTTTTCCCCAGTCTTTACTATTAGCACCTAGCTCCCTTTGGTCAATGCTAATCTCTCTAGCAAGTAGTTGCTCTGCAGCACCCCCGAATTCCTCTCCGAAAATGCTCATTCCTTCTTTTGCCAGGTGGCCAAAGTGCAAATTTTCCAAACATTTATGCTCTGCTTTCTTTTTAATTATAAAGCCCACCTTTAGGTCATTCATTGACACAGTAAAGTTCATATATGACAAACCTGAAAAGACAAAAGTCAAAATGGAGTTACCTTGGCCATTTTGGGCCGGCGGCTTGGTGTTGGTTTATACTTTTGTCTTGTTATAGTGAATAATGTCTTACTTTCTAATAGGTTCTGTTAACTCCCTTGCTCTGAGGTAACCCTGATTACCACTTCTGTCTAGAGCCATTGATAAGCCATTGATAAGCCATGTGACATACCCCCGGTAACTGGCACCAATAAATAATTAACATCTTTGCTCCAATAATTTGTTTCTAGCTAGCAGTTCAGTCATCCTGTTCACATGACAAACCACCTGGTCTCCAAGATGAAAGAAATGCATAGTCATGGTGGCAACCAGCCCTCCTGCCATCTCCCCTAAAAATGTTTTTCTATCCTCAGCACTCTTGCTATCTCACCCATAAACAGCACACTCCCAGCTAAGTAACTTTTGGTTCCCCAAATCCAAGGACATTCAAAAATTAACATTTGTGTCTTAAGACTTTGTTGTATAGACCTTGGCCCAATAACCCTGTCTACATAATCAATTACCTAAAACTCAGGCAGCTGGCATCCTAAACAGCTATTCACTCCAGCAACAACTCCCCCCCACCTTCATATTTCATAGGAATGCTCTTTGTAAAACTCTTCACATCCCCTGGCTCCTGAAAAAAACTTTATAAACCCCCAGCCTCAAGCATTCACCACTGCACTGTTCTCTTGGCATTTGGCCCCCTTCTCCTCTCTTGGGGAAGTAGATAAACTCTTTTTCTGATATACTCTCTGAATAAACTCTTTTTTTCTCATCTTTCTGGGCAAATTTTTGCTTTACATGTAACACTAAGTCAACTCACCAACCTAACAAAACACCGCTAATATCCTACTGAATAAAAATAAATGGAAAGCCTTTCCACTAAAATCTGAAAAAAGGCAAGGATGCCCACTTTTATCACTTTCATTCAACACAGTACTGAAAGTCCTAGCCAGAGCAAATAGGCAAGAGAGAGAAAGAAAGAAAATCCAAGTTGGAAAGGAGTAAGTAAAGTTACCTTTCTTTGCAGACAATGTAATCTCGTATTTAGAAAAACCTACAGACTTCACCAAAACCTCTCAGAACTGATAAACAAATTTAGTAAAGTTGAGGCATTTCTATACACTAACAATGATCAATTGGAAAAAGAAATTAAGAAAACAAACCCATTTACAATAACTACCCAAAAGAAAACAAACCCACTAGGACTATATTTAACCTAAGTGAAAGATCTCTGTAAGAACTATAACAACTGGTAAAAGCAATTAAAGGGGGTGGGGGGAAGAAAAAGGAAAGACATCCTATGCTCGTGGATTCAAAGAATTGACATTGTTAAAATGTCTATACTACCCAAAGGCTCTACAAATTCAATGTATTCTATGGCAATAAAATTCTTCACAGAAACAGAAAAAAAAAATCCTTAAATTAGAATGGAACCACCAAGAACACCAGATAGCTAAAGCAATTCTGAACAAAAAGAATAAAGAGTAAATACAGTACCTGATTTCAAATTATACCATAAAACTATAGTAACCTAAACAACATGATACATCATAAAAACAGATACACAGACCAATGGAAGAGAACAGAGAATCCAGAAATAAACCCTTGTACTTAGAGTCAACTCAATTTTGACAAAGTTGCCAAGAACATACATTGGAGAAAGGATAATTTCTTTAATAAATGGTGCATCAGAGCTCTAAAACTACTAGAAGAAAACATTGAGAAAAGGCTACAGGACATTGGTCTGGGCAAAGAGAAGCTTTCAAAAGCACAAGCAACAAGAATTATATCAAACTAAAAATCTTCTGCACAACAAAGAAAACAATCAACAATGTGAAGACACAATCTACACACTGGATGAAAATACTGTAAAACCATTAATTCGACAAAAGATTCACAAACAGAAAATACAAGGAACTAAAACATCTCATAAGCAAAAACTAAACCAATGTGGCTTAAAAAAAGAGCAAAAGTCCTGAATAGCCAGATTTCAAAAGAAGACTTAGAAATGGCCAACAGACCTATGGAATAATGTTCAAAATCACTAATCATTAAAGAAATACAAATCAAAACAATAATAAGATATTTCACCCCAGTTTAAATGGCTATTATCAAAAAAGTAAAAAATAACAGATGTTAGCAAGGATGTAGAAAAAAGGAACATTACTACACTGTTGTTGGGAATGTTTATCAGTATAGCCATTATAGAAAACAGCATGGAGTCTTCTTAAAAAACTAAAAAAAGAACTACCAAAAATAAAGGCAAAGAAACCCCATGTTCAGAGATTAGAAGACTTAACACTGTTAAGACGTCAGTAACAACTAAAGCAATCCACATATTTGGTAAAATCCACAGCAAAATACAATGGCATTCTCTGTAGAATTAGGTAAATCCATGCAAAAATGCATACAGAATAACACAGCAAAATGAAAAGCAAAATAAGCTGGGCTCGGTGGCTTAGCCTGTAATCCCGTGCTTTGGGAGGCAGAGGTGAGTGGATTGCCTGAGCCCGCGGGTTCGAGACCCGCCTAGGCAGCTTGGCGAGACCTCATCTCTACAATAAATCAAAAAATTAGCTGGGTGTGGTAGCACGCGCCTGTAGTTCCAGCTACTTGGAAGGCTGAGGCGGAAGGATCGCTGGAGCTCAGCAAGTCAAGGTTGCAGTGGCTGGGAGCAGTCTGGGTGACAGAGTGAGACTCCAACTCAAAAAAAAGGAAAGGAAAATAATCTTGAAAATGAACATAGTTGGTTTCACAATGTATGATTTCAAAATTTATTACAAAGCTACAGTAACTAAAACAGTACTGTACTGGCATAAAGATATGTACCCCAATGGAACAGGAGAGATGCCAGAAACATCTGACATCTATCATCAAATGATCTTCAACAAGGGTGCCAAGACATCTAATGAGGGGAACAATCTCTTGAACAAATGATGTTGAGGAAACTGGATATCCTTATGCAAAAGAATCAAAATGGATCCTTACTTACCATATGCAAAGATTAACTCAAAATAGATCAATAACCTAACTGTAAGACCAAGACAACAAAATGCCTAGCAGAAAATATAGATGACAAAGTTTATGCCACTGGATTCAAAAATTATTTTCTTGATAGGACATAAAAAGTGTAGGCTACAGAAGTAAAAATAGACAAAATGGACTACACAGAAATCTTAGAATATTGTGCAGGGAAACAAAACAATGGAAAAAATAATGGAGATGAAAAATATATTTGGAAAATATGTATCTGATTAGGATTTAATACTTAAATATAGAAAGAACTCCTACAAATCAACAACCAAAAGACAACTTAATTAAAATATGGGCAAAGACCTTGACAGACTGTCCCCAGAGGCAATATATAAGTGGCAAACAAGTAGACAAAAAGATGCAAAATATCAGTAATCATTAAGGAAAAAAAAAAACAGTGAAATATCACATCGCACCCACTGAGACATCTACTGTGAAAAACAACAGAAAGCAAGAAGGTCGGCATGGATGTGGTGAAATGGGAGACTTGTACCATGCTGGTAGGAAAATAAAATGGTACAGCAGCTACAGAAAAAAGTATAGTTCCAGGTCCCCTTGAAGATGTCAAAATCCAAGCAGGCTTACATCCCTTGTATCAAATCATGCAGTATTTACATATAAGCTACACACATCCTCAAGTATGTTTTAAATAATCTCTAGATTACTCATAATACCTAAAGTAATGCCTATACTTCTTTCATGTGGATTAAGCATAGCACCAGATTGCTGTCAAATACAACTTTGGCTTTTGGAAAATATCTGGAATGTTTTTATTTTGAATATTTTCAATCTGTTGTTGGTGGAATCACAGAGGCACAACCCGTGGACATTGAATGCCAGATACGGAAGGCTGACTGATTGTATGATGTATTATAAAATACTTAAAACCGAATTATCACAAGAACCCACAATTTTACTTTTGGGTATTTATCCAAAAGAACTGAAAACAGACCTGGAAGAGATATTTGTAAACCCAAGTTCATAGCATTATTATTCACAATAGCCAAGAGTAAAAGCAACTCAGATGTCTGTTGCAAATAAACAGATAAACAAAATGTGGTATATACTTATAATAAAACATTATTCAACCATTAAAAAGATAAAAATGCTGTTCTAAACTATAACATGAGTACAACTTGAGAACAGTATGCTAAATTTAAAAAGTCAGTTAAAAAAGAAAAATAAGCAGGGCGCAATGGCTTATGGCTATAATCCCAGAACTTTAGGAGGTGGAAACAAGCAGAAGCAAGCAGACTGCTTGAGCCTAGGGGTTCAAGACCAGCCTGGACAACTTGGAGAGACCTTGTCTGTATAATAAATAAATAAATAAATAAATAAATACGCTGGGTGTGGGGATATGCTCCTGTAGTTCCAGCTACTTGAAAGGCTGAGGCAGAAGGATCTCCTGAGCCCAGAAGGTCGAGGCTGTGGTGGCCGAGAGTGTGCCATTGCACTCTAGCCTGGGCAACAGAGTGAGACTCCTACTCAAGGGAAAAAAAAAGGGGTGGGGGGAGAGATGAGTTTAAATGCCCATAATATTCAAGTGAAACTAAATTAGAACAACAAAACATATGAGATGTTTTAATTTTGTTGAGCTCACACAATGTAAAATACTTTAAAAAGTAATTTGACAAATACAAAAAGGATATGAGGTTATGGATAACACTACTACATTTATTTTAGTACATAGCTGTAACTATGAATGAATAAACATTTGCATGGAGTTATTCAAAATTAATAAATTTGACTTTATAACTATCGCCAGAACACAAGTAACTTTACAGAAAAAATAAGTAAATGATCCACAGATGAGAATGACTTGTACTGAAAGGTGCTATTAGGAATAGCATGTAGAACCATATCCTGGCAGTACGTGGAGACCCATGGAGGAGTTTGTTAGCAGCAAAAGTAGCAAATAGGAGGTGGGTTAACAAGTAACAAGCGAACGTTACAGAAAATTCAGATAAAAAAAGATGGAGAAAAAACAGTATTCATGTATTACTCCTTTACACACAATGTCCCACCTGAGGAAACACTGTAAATCTAGCAAACCACTTAGATGTCCCTTCTAAGGGGACACAAAGAGGCTGCTGGTGATTATACAGGTCAAACTTATGCTAGTGCAAAGTTTTCAAAAATGCATGTTTCCTTGAAGCTTCCCATTCAAATTGCATGAAAAAATAAATAAAGAGATGGAACATATACTGAGATATGACTGATCAATTGAGAAATGATTTTCAGAAATCACAAGTGTGTCCTTTCACATCGTTTCTGAACAACAGACTGGACGATAAGTTACGTATTATTAATGTGGGAGGAAGAAAATGAGACTGGGTTTTCTGCTCAGACAGAAAAACACCAAATGGAAGATGTCCTGCAAATTACTACTGCACAACATATATTAACGAACCTGCAACACATGTCATTGACAGCTTCACATGCTACCACGTTAGAAAAACATAAGATATAAAATTTTGATTTTTTTGGTCACACATAAGTTCTTCAGTGTCCAAAATTCCATTATAAGCTCAATATCATTACAATTAAATAATTGGTTCCAATGCTATCCTATACAGTATGAAGTGATTTGTTTTTCACAATTTCATAAAAAAGTACAAGATGTCTCTGAGTGCAAAGAGTTAAATTCAGGAATGCAATTTCCAGAGCCTCAGAAATTCTGCAGAAAATAGAGGCAATATAAACAACAGTGGAGAAGTCCAAGGAGTATAAGACATGGGATAAGTGTCCCATAAAAAGCCATAATATATTTAAATATTGCTTTAATATATCAAAATGGATATGATATATCTAGACAAAAAAGGTTAACTATCAGGATATACTACTTGCTCCAACAAGAAAAAGTGAAATTAAAATAAACAATATCCACAAAGTATGTCTCAAAATCAGAAAAGGCACTAAAGAAAATACAGTGTGTCCCGTCCTTGTCCCGTCCTCATTCCCCACCCTACTTCCCGAGTTGGAGTCTCACTCTTGTCGCCCAGGCTGGAGTGCAGTGGCATGTTCATGGCCATCTCAGCATCGACCTGCTGGGCTCAGGCAATTAATCCTTCCACCTCAGTCTTCCAAGTAGCCAGAACCACGGGCGTGTGCTACCATACTCGGCTAATTTTTTTTTTTAATTGTAGAGATGAGGTCTCACCAAGTTGCCTGTGCTGTTCTTGAACCTGTGGGCTCAGGCAATCCCCTCACCTCAGCCTCCCAAAGTGCTGGGATTACAGGCTTGAGCCACTGT
>CAUYQG010184253.1:0-10210 GCA_963574415.1 Tarsius wallacei
GGGCGTGGTAGTGCACACCTGTAGATTCAGCTACTCGGAAGGCTGAGGCGGAAGGATCGCCGGAGCCCAGCGGGTCGAGGCTGCGGTGGCCGGGAGCGGCCACTGCACTCCAGTCTGGGCGACAGAGTGAGACTCCAACGCAAAAAAAAAAAAAAAGAAAAAAAGAAAAACTCCCCATTGCCCACTCCCTAGCCCTGATAGCCAGTCAGCATTCTATTTTTTGTCTCTGTGAATTTGACTACTCTAAGTGCCTCTTTTTTTTTTTTTTTTTTGAGTTGGAATCTCTCTGCCTTGCCCAGGCTGGAGTGCAGTGGCCCACTCAAGGCCACTGCGGCGTCGATCTGCTGGTCTCCGGCAATCCTTCCGCTCCAGCCTTCCAAGTAGCCAGAACTATAGGCGCTCACTACCACACCTGGCTAATTTTTTATTTATTATAGATATGAGGTCTCACCAAGTTGCCTGGGCTGGTCTTGAACCCATGTACTCAGGCAATCCACTCACCTCGGCCTCCTAAAGTGCTGGGATTGGATTACAGTCTGAGAGTACCTCTCTAAGTAGAATCATACAGCATTTGTTCTTTTGTGACGGGCTCCTTTTACTTAGCATAGTGTCCTGATGTTTCAACCATGTTCATCCAAGGCATACATACATAGCATGTCAGAATGTCCTTTCTTTTGGAGACTGCATAATATTCCATTGTATATAAATACCACATTTTGTTTATCCATTCATTTACCAATGGTCATTTATGTGGCTTTCCCCTTTTGGCTATTTTGATTAATGCTGCTATGAACATAGGTGTACAAATATGTCTTTGAGACCCTGTTTGTTTGTTGTTGTTGTTTTGAATTTTTTTTTGAGTCAGAATCTCACTCTGTCACTCAGGCTGGAGTGCAGTGACATGCTCACGGCCACCGCAGGCTCGACTTACTGGGCTCAGGCAATCCTTCCACCCCAGCCTTCTAAGTAGCTAGAAGTAGTAGAGACAAGGTCTCACCATGTTGCTCAGGCTGGTCTCGAACCCCTGAGCTCAGGCAGTCCTTTTGCCTCAACCTCCCAAAGTGCTGGGATTATAGGCTTGAGCCACCGCGCCCAGTCTATTTTTAATTTTTTAAGGAACTGCTACCGTTTTCCAGTTGCACCATTTATATTCTCACCAAGAGTGTATACAAGGGTTCCAATTTCTTCACATCTTCATGAGCAATTGTTGTTCTCTGTTGGTGTTGGTAGTAGCCATTCTAATAATGGGTGTGAGGCGGTCTCTCGTTGTGGTTTTGATTTGTGGTTTGGGATCTTAGTTGCCGACCACACACATCACTTCAGCTTGTTTAAGCAGAGAGGGATTTATTAGTGGATGTTAAATAACTTGTGGAAACTCCAGACGGATCAGAGAGGCAGACCTGGAGCCCACACAGCCGGAAACAATAGCAAAACCCCTCTGCGGGACTGCTTTAGAGGCCTCAGTGCCGCTGTTGCTGTGGCCAGCCTGGAGAGAATGCTGCTACTGCTGGACACTGCACAAAACTCTGCATCATGCCTGTCCCTGAAGGCCAGGCCCTCTCTCGCATTCAAGCCAGATGAAATGGTTCAGGCCAGCACCTTCTCATTCACGCTGCTCTCTGTCTGGTGGAGGGTCGGGCGAGTAAGTCTGGCTGGGAGAGCCTGCACCCTCGCTGCCAAGGCGCTGGGAAAGCGAGTTTGAGTTTCTGTCTTGGAGACACCAGAGTCGCAATGTGGGAAATGACTCTGACATAGGAAGGAATTTTGAAGAGAAGCACAAAGTGTGAAAACAATCTGCTGGCCGTTGCCAGGCCATTGTGGCCATGGCTGGACCATCACCGCCATTGCTTTGCCGAGCTATGGTGTCACCATGTGCTCTTTCAACTATGGCCAGGCCATGTTTTCTTAAGCTTTGGCCCCCTCTCCGACCTTGGGGAGGTGAATCTCCTCTTTCTCTCTTTCTTTAATTTACTTTCTAAATAAACTATGTTTTCTCATCTAAAAAAAAAAAGAAAATAATCTGCTGTATTTTTCCACTCTATTTTCAACATAGATATAGCTATCTCATGGACATGTTCTGAAGATGAAATGATATCCCTCAAAGAAAATATCTAACACGTTGAACACAGTGCCTGGCACAGAGCAGGTGCCAATAATGTCTTTCTCCTTTTTCTCAATAAAACATGAGAGTTGCCTTCTGCTGTGATGTAAGGCTGAGAGTGTTAGGCAGCTGTATGATACGATTTTTGGAAACTCAGAAGAACTCTATCTAGCCGGGAGTGGTGGTGGGCTCCTATAGTTCCAGCTACTTGGAAGGCTGAGGCAGAAGGATCGCCTGAGCCCAGCAGTTCAAAGATGTGGTGGTGGCCGTGAGTGTGCCACTGCACTCCAGCCTGGGCAGCAGAATGAGACTCTGACTCAAAAAAAAAAAAAAAAAAGAAAAAAGAGCTCTATGACCCCTAATGTTCTATCTAACATGAAGTTCCATGTTGTTATTTCAGCTTAAGTTCTGATCTTTAGAAATGCAAATATCTAATTTTTTAAAAAGGACTATTGCCTCAGGCTATAAATTATATTTTAATACCACACCACATCACATGCTGGAAAGAGCACTCCCTTGGAACAGTTAGGAGATCTGTTCAAATCCTGTCTCCTTATAACTGACTGTAGAGTCCTGAACAATCGGATAACCTCTCTTGGCCTTTCTCTGCTGCTCAAAGGAGTGGACGCTACTCAATCCCATCCAGCCCTGTGGGGTCACGTGGCTATCAGTGGCAGCTCTTGAGAGCAGGTTTTGCTGTGGAGCAAGAGGGAGGAAGCAGGAATGCCCTGAGCCTTTGAGGGAATGTAAAAGAACGAGGGGACACTATTGCAGCCCATGCTGTGCTGGGGGCAGCATGATGGGGGGCAGTGTGTGCTCTTTCTAGTACCATGCTGTGTTTTGGCTAAGATGGAACTCAGTGAAAACATTAGTACAATACGTGGCAGAGAAATTAAGATTTGTGGGTTACTGAAATATCTTGAAGTTCTCTCTTGAGATGGACAAGATAAACCTACACTCACACTGCTAACGAAGGCATAATTTTCTTTCATTTTATAAACTACTTTACTCTTATCTTTGATTTACCATAAGTGCTATCGCTTCATTTGTCTAAGTGTGACAGATAATCTAAAAGAATATCGTCAAACTGGGCGCGATGGCTCAAGCCTGTAATCCTAGCACTTTGGGAGGCCGAGGCAAGAGAATTGCCTGAGCCCATGGGTTCGAGACCCACCCGGGCAACATGGCAAGACCTCGTTTCTACAATAAATCAAAAAATTAGCTGGGCGTGGTGGCACATGCCTGTAGTTTCAGCTACTTGGAAGGCTGAGGCGGAAGGATCACCTGAGCCCAACAGGTCGAGGCTGTGGTGGCTGTGAGTATGCCACTGTACTCCAGCATGGGCGACAGAGTAAGACTCCAACTCAAAAAATTTAAAAAATGTATGCATTCCTGGAAAAAAGATGCTTTTTCAATTATAATGATAGTAAGTGGAAATTAATTAATTTTTGAATAACTACTTCTTGTAACATACAGTGGGTACAAAGTTGAATTAGCACATGGTCCTTGTTCTTAGGCATTAATTCCAGATGGGAAGACAGAAATACAACTAATTAGAATTCAGTGTGATTAGTTTTAATAGAAGCAAGTACAAAGTAGGGTATCAGATTTTTAAAAAATTATTTACATTTTGGAGAGTTACCTCTAGAAAGGGCAACATTTTTAAAAGCGTATTTCCTCAAGTATTCTGTGGTCTCGTTCTCACCATTACTATTTCTTTTTTTGTGAGTCAGAGGCTCACTCTGTCGCCCAGGGTGGAGTGCAGTGGCATGCTCCTGGCCACCGAAGCCTCAATCTGCAGGTCTCAGGTGATCCTTCTGCTTCAGCCTTCCAAGTAGCAGGAACTACAGGCATGCGCCACCACACCCAGCTAATTTTTCTTGATTTATTGTAGAGGAGATCTCATCAAGTTGCCCAAGCTGGTCTCGAACCCCTGGGTTCAGGTAATCCTCTCACCTCGGCCTTCCAAAGTGCTGGGATTACAGGATTGAGCCACTGTGCCTGGCCCTCACCATTGCTATTTCAAGATCAAGTTGAGACAGTCTGACAAAGGAGAGTGGCGTATCTATACATTTCACACACACACACACACACACACACACACACACACACTGTTTCAAGTTGGGAAGAAAAAAATTCGTTTTGAATATAATGTGAACTACATAGTATGCTTAATAATATTAAGCCTGCTTAGATGACATTGGCAAAGCATTTTCCAGTTTTCCTGGATTAGAAAAGTGGAATCATCTTGAAGATCCAGTTCAAACGCCAACTCATACTAAAAAGTCCCACCAGATTCCCCAGCAGGACTTGATCTCTCTTCACCATGCTGCTAGTCTGCCTGGTATTGGAGATATTCTGCCTGTGTCCATCTCAAATTAGACTTTGTGCTCATGACAGCACTGCCCTCATTTTACTCATTTTTGTATCCTCAGTCTCTGGTACGTTGCCTCGCCAGTAGTTGGTGGTTGATAGGAATGTGCTAAATTATGCTGAATATTGGAATGCTCTAAGAGGGATATGCTATTTGTGAAAAGTTAGAACCCGTGTGCATTTATTTTATTTTATGTTATTGAGTTGGAGTCTCACTCTGTCACTCAGGCTGAGGTGCAGTTGCCCACTCAGCCACTGCAGCTCGACCTGCAGGGCTCAGGTGATCCTTCTGCCTCAGCCTTCCAAGTAGCAGGAACTACAGGCATTGTCCATCACACCTGGCTAATTTTTCTTGATTTATTGTAGAGATGAGGTCTCACCAAATTGCCCAGGCTGGTCTCAAACCTGTGGGCTCAGGCAATCCTCTCACCTCAGCCCCCCAAAGTGCTGGGATTATAGGCTTAAGCCACCACACGAGGCCCCCACGTGCATTTTAAAGACTGAAAGCTTAAAGGTTACCAGTTGTTTTTATGAAACCACAATGAAAAAGTTGAATACTGAGTAATTGTGTTTTGGCTAATCACAATTGGTTAGATAACATCCTATTAATTTTAAGAAATATGTCAAGTATATTAATTTATTTGCTTTACCAGATCCTGAAATTTTCTGTCCCAACATTTAGCTCTTGCTAAAACTTAGTGGTAACAGAAGTATGGAGATTGGGCGCGGTGGCTCACGTCAGTAACCCCAGCACATTGGGAGGCAGAGGCAAGAGGACTGCCTGAGCCCAGGGGTTCAAGACCAGCCTGGGCAACCTGGTGAGACCTCGTCTCTACCATAAATCAAAAAATTGGCCAGGTATGGTGACATGCACCTGTAGTTCCAGCTACTTGGAAGGCTGAAGTGGAAGGATCGCCTGAACCCAGCAAGTCGAGATTGTGGTAGCTGTCAGTGTGCCACTGTACTCCAGCCTGGGTGACAGAGTGAGACTCCAACTCCAACTCCAAAAAAAAAAAAAAAAAAGTGGTATAGAGATTGATGTGGAAATACAAAGAAAAAGTAATCTGCTGAGAATCTGGCACTAGTTGCTAATAAATATCATAAGTCTTCCCTTATTTCCTCTTCCTAAAAAGTGGGTTGGAAATAGGACCAGGCCGGGCTCGATGGCTCAGTCTGTAATCCCAGCACTTTGGGAGGCCGAGGTGAGTGGATTGCCTGTACCCACGGGTTCAAGACCCGCCCGGGCAAATTGGCGAGACCTCATCTCTACAATAAACAAAAACTAGCCGGGAGTGGTGGCACATGCCTGTAGTTCCAGCTACTTGGAAGGCTGAGGCGGAAGGATCACCGGAGCCCAGCATGGTCGGGACTGCGGTGGCCACTCCCGGCCACCGCACTCCAGTCTGGGCGACAGAGTGAGACTCCAATTAAAAAAAAAAAAGAAATAGGACCATAGTGAGATGGATGTAAAACAATTATGCTTCCATTTAGTGCTTTAAAATTTCAAATTTACAGATATTAGAAATTAAGTTGTTAAGAGGAAGTGACACAGATATAATTTGATATGTGATATTCTTGTCACTTACACTATTTTAGGTGGCAAGTTAGTCCTTCTTCTTTTTTTTTTTTGTAGTGACGAGGTCTCACCAAGTTGCCCGGTCTGGTCTTGAACCAGTGGTCTCAGGCAATTCACTCGCCTCGGCCTCCCAAAGTGCTGGGATTACAGGCTGAGCCACCGAGCTGGGCCGAGTTAGTCCTTCTTTTGGTGACCTTAAAGTGATCACTTTGTAACAATCTTGGTCAAACCTTGCCTCTATGAATATTATGTATCCATTTAATGTCTCTCAGCTCCAAATTAACCTGTCTATATTCCGTTCTGTTGTGCTGGGGCTGGAAGTCTGCAAACTGTACTTCCAGAATCAATTCCAGTTGAGCCTCACCATCTGCAGACAATAGAAGGAGAATGGATTTGTAGGGGAAGAGAAGCTTCCTTTTTGTTTCTTGTTTGCTAACTGTGGAGGTTTCTTCTGGCTTCTGCTTCTTTCTGCTCTGCCAGAACCAGTGTATCATAACCCTTCACAGCCAGCAGCAGTGGCCACGTGGGTCTTGCTCCTCAGTGTCTGACTGAGCCCTGACTTCTTGAGACCCTTCCTCCAAGCTCCTGTCTCCTGGTGGCAGCCATGCAGGAGGTCCTCCTCAGAGGCCAGAGCACCAATATTGTGGGTGCCCCAGATTCTAGTAACTCCAATCTTTACCATTTTGTTCCTCCAACCCTATTGGTGGTAACTGCTTCCTACAATTGTCATCCACGTTTTCTTAGCATCCTGTTTTTGCTCTTTCAGTCCTCCAGTTGTGTAACAATTCCCTCTACCAGCTCCCCTCTGTTAAAGTACCTAGTGTGGTTTCTGCATTGTTGTCTAGACCCTGGCCAGTATATCTAGGCTCACCAAATTTAAATAATCTACTTATACTGCTGTCCTCATTTCCAGAAAACTGGCAGGTATTTGCAATTCATCTGTGTTTTACAGAAGACAGACTCTAACAGTCAAAGAAAAATTTTCTTAGAGTCACAGCCATGAATGAGTCACTCCATTACTGACTCATAATGTTCATTCTGTTACAGTTGTTACTACAAACAATTACTCAACACATAGTTCCTGATACTATGTGTCAGGAGCTTCTAGATGCTGGAGACACAAATATAACTCTCACTGCTCTTTATCTTTGAGAGAAAAGAGGCCAGGCGCAGTGGCTCAAGCCTGTAATCCCAGTAGTTTGGGAGACTGAGGAGAGAGGATTGCCTGAGCCCGCGGGTTCGAGACCAGCATGGGCAACATGGTGAGACTTCATCTCTACAATAAAAATTAAAAAATTAGCCAGGGTGGTAACACTCACCTGTCGTTCCAGCCACTTGGAAGGCTGAGGCAGAAGGATCGCCTGAGCCCAGCAGGTTGATGCTGGGGTGGCCGTGAGTGTGCCACTACTCTCCAACCTGGGCGACAGAGTAAGACTGACTCAAAAAAAAAAAAAAAAAAACAACGAGAGAGAGAGAGAGAGAAAAGAAATAACTACCTGTTATATAGGCAATAGGAACTTTATTTATTTTATTGCGTATCACTCTGTCGCCCAGGCTGGAGTGAAGCGGCATGCGCATGGCCACCGCAGCCTCCACCTGCTGGGCTCAGGCGATCCTTCCTTCCACCTCAGTCTTCCAAGTGGCTGAAACTACAGGCACGTGCCACCATGCCTGGCTAATTTTTTGATTTATGGTAGAGATGAGGTCTTGCCAAGTGGCCCAGGCGGGTCTTTAATCCCTGGGCTCAGGCAATTCTCTCGTCTGGGCCTCCCAAAGTGCCTGGTCCAATAGGAACTTTAACAAATGAGACACCAGAGGTTGTGAAATCCTGGAGGAGATCTGGAACTGGGCTGTAAGGGATTTAGATGGACACTGTTATCCACTGTGGGTTTTCAGAAACCACAAACTGAGAAGTAATTATAGACTCGAATGCTTGACACAGAGTCAGGGCTTTACATAGAACATTGACAGCCAGATGGCTGGCAGGTGCTCCATGCCCAACATAAATCTCTGCATTCTTGTGTCTTTCAATCATTGCAAGATAGTCACAGCAAAGTAACTAATCCAGGAAGACTTAGCTTTGAGAAACATGACCAGGATGAAGTCATAGGCCCTGTCACATTTACAGCATCCTGAACCTTACACTTAGTGAAATTACTGAGGAAGGGATGTGTGGTTGAATATCATCTGATTTAAGGAGCCATTTCACTCACACGTGGTGAGAGGTTTTGTTTTGTTAAGCTTCACCAAGTGGTGGTTTATATCTCTATAGGAATTCTGGTTTTTCACTAGCCCACGTCAATTTGAAGGGAATATTTCTCTGATAACCAGTTGACTCTATTTTCACGTATTTATTGACTACTTAGATGTCACCTCGTGTGGAGTGCCTGTTCAAGACATTTTGCCCATTTTTCTATTGAGTTGTCTGCTTTTTCTTATTGATTTATAGGGGTTTTTTTTGTTTTTGTTTTTGTTTTGAGTCAGAGTCTCATTCTGTCTCCCAGGCTGGAGTGTAGTGGCATGCTCATGGCCACCGCAGCCTCGACCTGCTGGGCTCAGGCAATCCTTCCTCCTCAGCCTTCCAAGTAGCTGGAGCTAAAGGCATGTGCCATCATGCCTGGCTAATTTTTCTTGATTTATTGCAGAGATGAGGTCTCACTAAGTTGCCTAGGCTTGGGCTCAGGCCATCCTCTCACCTCGGCCTCCCAAAGTGCTGGGATTATAGGTATGAGCCACCGTGCCCGATTTATAGATCTTTGTATCTTTTGGGTAGATCTTCTGTGGATATATGTAATACAAGTCTCCTTTGCCATCCTGCAACTTGTCTTTTCACATTTGTAAAGGTGCCTTAGATGAGTAGAGAATTTTTATTTTATTTTTAAAATTCTTTTAAGTTTTAAATTCAAAGCATTTCTGTGCAACTTTGCTACATAGACATAGTGTGTGATGGGGAGGTTTAGGCATCCGTTGAGCCTGCCCACTAGGTGCTGAGTAATGGGTGGTTTTTCAGTCTCTCCCCCCTTGCTCCCTTCCCTTTTTTTTTTTTTTTTTTTTTGAGTTGGCATCTCACTCTGTCGCCCAGACTGGAGTGCAGTGGCCGCTCCTGGCCACCGCAGCCTCGACCTGCTGGGCTCCGGCAATCCTTCCGCCTCAGCCTTCCAAGTAGCTGGAACTACAGGCGTGCACTACCACGCCGGGCTAATTTTTGATTATTGTAGAGATGAGGTCTCGCCAAGTTGCCCAGGCGGGTCTTAAACCCGCAGGCTCAGGCAATCCACTCACCTCAGCCTCCCAAGGTGCGGGATTACAGGCTAAGCCACCGATTACAGGCTGAGCCACCAAACCCGGCTTTTTTTTTTTTGGTTTGTTTTTTTTTTGAGTCAGGGTTTCACTTTATCACCCAGGTTGGAGTGCAGTGGCACGCTCCCAGTCACCTCAGTCTCAACCTGCTGGGCTCTGGCAATCCTTCCGCCTCAGCCTTCCAAGTAGCTGGAACTACAGGCATATGCTACCACGCCCAGCTAATTTTTTTGATTTATTGTAGAGACAAGATCTCACCAAGTTGCCCAGGCTGGTCTCAAACCCATGGGCTCGTCTCCAGCCCATGGGCTCAGGCAATCCTCTCCCCTCAGCCTCCCAAAGTATTGGGATTACAGGCATGAGCCACCACTCCCAGCTACAAATCATTCTTAAACTGATTTCAAATGGGAAACATGGGTTTGAAAAAGCACTTGATAGCATATACAGAGGCCAAGTATAAAACCACTTTGTCTGGAAATAAAGTCTTTTGAGGAAGGACAGACAAAGGTATATACAAAGATGTGAATTCCATTCAGTTGAATAAAATACCACAAAGCAAAAACGCACATCAAGATACTGGGCCCTAGCCGGGCTCGGTGGCTCAGCCTGTAATCCCGTGCCTTGGGAGGCTGAGGTGAGTGGAATGCCTGAGCCCGCGGGTTCGAGACCCACCTGGGCAACTTGGCGAGACCTCATCTCTACCATAAATTTTTTAAAAAATCAGCCAGGTGTGGTAACATGCGCCTGTAGTTCCAGCTACTTGGAAGGCTGAGGCGGAAGGATCGCCGGAGCCCAGCAGGTCGAGGCTGCGGTGGCCGGGAGCGGCCACTGCACTCCAGTCCGGGTGACAGAGTGAGACT